>NEWO01000078.1:526804-546912 GCA_003013225.1 Phalaenopsis aphrodite
TGAAGTGTAGATGTTAGCCCTCAGGTGAGGGGAACATGGGAGCTCCGAAGTGAGAGCCGGTATCCTCCCAGTCTGGCTGCAGATTCAGTAAACAAGCATAGGATTAGTCAATGTTCTTTATGCCCGGACCAAAGGGTAAAGAATAGGTATGCTCCTATTTGACACAATATAAATTGAACTAATTCATTTTATCCATTCACTATAAATTCTTGACAAGGAGAATGATGCTTTCTTATATATTGAATGTCACAATTAAACCCTACTTAATATTATTAGTTATTTATCAGTTATTAAAATTATCTATTTATTTCAATTTCCTATTACTGACAAATAAGCAAATTGGACATCATTGTTGTGATTAAAGTATTGCTTTTCTAAAGTTTTAGTCCGTAATTCTAAACTACTCCCTGTGGGATCGTAATCTATGACTCCATTAGAGCCTTATATTACTTGAGCGATACATATACTTGTGTTGGTAAGTGTGACTTTACAATTATTGAATATTTAATATGTCCATATTTATCTTATATTTTATTGCATATATAAAGTCACTATCAAGTTTTTAGCGCCGTTGCTAGAGTGATTGAGTGAGTAAGTAAAATCATGATGAGAGTAACAGACAAATTAGGATTATTAGAAAATTTTTACTTAAATTGCAACTTATTTTTATATTTATATTTAGTTAATTATATTATTGAGTACTGATTTCAAATTGTATGCGTAAATTTGGACTTGAAAATCTTATACCCTACGATTCGGAATTAGAACGCATTGTTAGAAGGATTAGAAAATTAAGAAGAGAACCTAGAAATTCTGATACAATGGAAAACAACCTGAACAATCAAGGAATAGAGAATGAACACCAACCTAGACCCCTAAGAGATTATGTAAATCCTACAACAGATGAGATTCATTTATCTATCCAAAATTCTGATGTAGCTGCTAATTCATTTGAGCTTAAACCTGCTATTATCCAAATGGTACAAAACAATCAATTCAGAGGTACACCAAATGGAGATCCGAACTTACACCTAGCTAGTTTTTTAAAACTGTGTGCTACTTTTAAATATGACAGAGTCTTAAAAAATGTTGTTAGACTTACACTTTTTCCTTTTTCACTGAGGGAAAAGTCTAAGATGTGGTTAAATTCGTTAGCACCAGGATCTATTAGAACTTGGGGAGAACTTTCACAGAAATTTCTATCTAAATATTTCCCTCCATCCAAAACTGCTAAACTTAGAAATGACATAACATCGTTTCTTCAGATTGATGGAGAGTCAATATATGAAGCTTGGGAGAGATTTAAAGATCTTCTTAGGAAGTGCCCTCCTCATTCTTTGCCCGATTGGTTAATAATTCAAACTTTTTATAATGGATTAGTGGGATCTCTTAGATCGATTATTGATGCTACGGCTGGTGGTTCTTTAATGTCAAAACCTTTTGATGAGGCTTATTCATTAATAGAAGAGATGGCTACCAACAATTTTCAAAGGCCCTCTGAGAGGGTAAATCCTAAAAGAGTAGCTAGTATTAATGATTCTGAAGTAATATATATGTTAGCTTTGCAGATTGCTGCAATATCAAAGATATTAGATCATTATAGGATGAATTTATCTTCAACACCTCCCATGATGCAAGATAATTCATCTGGGCAATTTGTGGAAGTTCAACCTTCATATGAGACCTTAAATGCTATTAATAGACCCAACAACCCATATTCAAACTATTATAACCCAGGTTGGAAGAATCATCCAAATTTTAATTAGAATAACCATTCTTCTACAAATCAACAATGGGCAAGCAACCCAGTGAACATATTAGGAAATTCATTCAAAAAAGAAAATGTTAACTATAGATCTTCTTATCCTCCAGGATTTAACAGTAATACTCAAATTAAGGAAAAGAAGTTGTCTCTGGAAGAGCTGATATTAAACATTGGTCAACAATTACAGAATCAAAGAAATCAATTACAAATTCAAGAAAATCAATTACAAAATCAAGGAACTACTATTCAGAATATTGAAAATCAATTAGGGCATATCGCTACTGCGCTTAGTAACCGAACATTAGGAACTTTTCCTAGTACTGTGGAACCAAATCCTAAAGACCAAGGAAAAGAACAAATCAAAGTGATACAATTATGAAGTGGAAAAGAATTGAAAACAAAGGTGAAAAAAGAAACAGAAACTGAAAAAGAGAAAGTGGATACCAAAAAGAAAAGGATCATGAATACCCAGATTTAGAGTATCCATTTACACCAATGAAATTTACTATGGAGAAACCTCCACCACCGTTTCCTCAAAGATTGAAGCAACACAAACAAAATAAATAATTTTCTAAATTTTTAGAAATTCTTAAGAAATTAATAGTAAACATTCTCTTCATAGAAGATTTAGAGCAAATGCTCAAGTATGTGAAAATTTTGCAAGATATTCTTGTTGACCTCACTTTTGGTTGAGGTTTAGTTTTTCCCTTTTAGTAGCCTAAGGTCTAGTCATAGGATTTTACTATTAACTATTGTTAGAAAGCTAGACATGGAGCCCTCACCATTAGAAATTCTACCCTCTTCTTTACTCAAATTGAAGTTCCACATATTGGTCCTAACCTCTATCATTTTGTAGGTGGGATCACTATGGGGGAAACTCAAGATGAGTCACCCTTAGGACTGTTGGACCTTAAGGTTAACCCTGGGTGTTGGTCTGGAGCTAAGGTATTCACTACACTCACTACACTTATATACACCCACATTCACTCACAACCCTAAACTCAAATTTCTAGCCTAGATCCCTTGATCTTTTGGGATACTCATGTAGATAGTCCCCTAAACCTACTAGCCCTAGAACTATGGTTTGGCTAAGGCCACTATGTAGAGGACCCAAAATGGGGTTTTCATTGGTCCATGGCTTTTTGGGGATGATTGGTACCTCAACTCTACCAAAATACCCATCTTGGCCTTTTACCCTAAAACACCCCCAAATTACCAAAATTCCCCTCTCAGACCGAAAACTCCAAAAATTCCAAAAATTCCCAAAAAATCCGAATAAATCCCAAATATTCTCAATTTCATTTCTCTTAACTACCATAAGACCGAATTAGGCCAATTCCAAATCTGCCGTTAAAGACCCAAATTTCCACAAATTCAATTCAAATGTCCATCAATATGACCTCAATTTCAATCCTAAACTCAAATTCACTTTTCATATGCCCAAATTAAACAAAATCCAAGCTCAACTGGCCCATTATTTCAGCCCAATTTTGATTTTGGTCAAAACCCCAATTTTGACCATATGACCTAATCTTACTAAATTAAACATATAGCCTAGTCAATTGGGCCCAATTAATGCTGTAAAATCTTTATAACATTCCTTTACATCAAAATAAACCATCACTTGGCCTTGATGAAGCCTTATATCCATTTGATTTTGGCCTAAATCCAAAATTCCCAAATTTAGCCCCAAATTGGCTAAGTCCCCAAATTTTACCTAATTGATTGCCTTAACCTCAAAATTGGCACCCAATTCATGTTGAAAACTCTTCATAAGGTCCCTATTGACCATTTACAATAATAAATTTGGACTTAGCTTAAGGCTAACCCAAGCTAGACCCAAACCTAGCCCAACATAACCAAATTGATTAAGGTTCAAAATTCCCTCAAATTGACCATTCAATTGAGCTCAAAATCATTTCCATTATTCATCAAAGTTGCTCCTTATGATCATCTACACCAAAAGAAATATTTATTTGGGCTAATTGACATGGCTAACCTAGCCCAAACCCAAGTTTTGGTCATTTGCACCCACTTGGACCCATGCACTAAATGTGACCTAACCACCCTAAAGTCACCAAATTAACTCCATCACAGCCATTAGTTGGACTTAGTGACCAGTCCAAACACCATGAAGTCACCTAAATCAAGCCATGGACCAAAGGTCCCCCAAATTAAGGGATATTATTTCCAAAAATGCACATTCTTAAGATATCTTTGCCAAATCAAAGCACATTTGCATTAAATTGTTGTGATGGATTCCTCCGGGTTCCCTGAGCTCCTAGCCACCTCACCCTGGTAGGCCGGCCAGCCTAGTGGATGGAAAATCTCAAAATCGAGAGCCACCCCCATGGCACCTCACCCAAATCAAACCTAGAGGCCAGCTCATCCAAATCAAATTGAAGAGCTCCTCTGCCCTCCACCTAAGCACCACAATGCACCCAAACTTGTGCCCTGAGAGCCACCCCATGTTCATTTTTGTAAAAACTCACCTCCCACGGCCATGGGAGGTGTGCTAAAATTTTCCNCTGAGAGCCACCCCATGTTCATTTTTGTAAAAACTCACCTCCCACGGCCATGGGAGGTGTGCTAAAATTTTCCTAGAGAGGCCTCTCCAAACTTCACACAGAGCTTCCCTAAGATCCCCTCAGTGCATTCCGACCATTTTCCCTCACTAATTCCCATTTCCAGAGCTCAATTTTGAGCTTAAAACCTTGCTGGAAACCAGGACAAAACCCAACACCCCTCCACAGTCCACCAAACTCAAATTAACTTCACCCACACCTTCATAATAGTGAAAGAAGCCAAAACCCCAAAAAATCCCCCTCCCATGGAGCCTCTACCATAGCTCTAGACCAACACCCAAATCCGATCATGATCGAATTCATACCTAGGCCTTACACCACAATAAGGGACTCAATCCCTAGCCTCCTTGGACCCTAAAAAACGTGTCAAACTCCTCTGATCAAAGCTTCAATTCTCAGAGCAAATGTATAAAACCTCACTTCATTTCGAGCCTATTTTGATTCTCCATTTAATTAGGCTTAATTTAATTGGATGATTACCGTATGGATATGTTCGTCTCACTTAGACAAGTCCATAGGATCAAAACCGAGGTGATTTAGTTGAGTATAAGCAAAGATATTAGGGTTTTAGTGTGGACGGTCACGGGATCATTCTATTGGGGATGATGACGTGAGTCATCTGATCTCACGTGTATCACATGGATGGCCAAGATCAAGCCGGACGACGCCTCGGGACATAAACAGCGAGCCGAGTTAGCAAGCTATATGGACGACGACATCCAACCAGAGCGCGCCACGCATGCCTTCGGCGCCGTCGTAGGATGAGATGGCACGCACGGTTTAAATAGATAAATAGGGCTTTTCTTATTTATTTAAATACCCTTAACTTAGAAAATTCATAACTTGTGTAGAAAAATCAAAAAAATAAAATAAAAATACCGACTTGCTTAGTGAATAAAGGAGAACAATTTGAAAAAAATTTCAAGACCATTTTATGCAAATTTTATTTTAAATTAATTAAACACTATTTGAATCATTTGATTCTCTATGCATATTGGCACATCATCTTGGCTAGAAATTTTGGCATGTTGTAGTCTCTGGCAAGGGAAATGCCCTGTAACTTTTCCAAAGTCATAAGAGGTTCCTATACAGAGATCCATATTTTTCAAGTTATTCCACATTATTTCTTTAAAATAATCATGGAAATTAGCATATTGATTAGAAAATTCTAAGAAATTTTTGGAAGGTCCAAATAAAGATATTGAATTTCAAAGCTTAAAAATAAATTTTATTTTAAAGGCTAAAAATGAATTTTCACTAAAATAATTCCAATAAATCAAAGAAAAATCAAAAAATTTATAAAGTTTGCTTCTTTGAGTCCTCTGACCTTAGGGAGATTTTTCAAAAATACAAAACTTAATTTTCACCACCTAAAATATTTTATTTTTATTAAATAACCCAAAACTTGAAATAATTATAATAAATCACAGAGAATTCAAAAAATTATGAAATTTTGTCCAAAGGCTTTTCTAATCTAGGTCTATCTCCAGTAAAAATTTCAAGGGATTAAAATTTACCTTGGTCAAGTTAGGAATTTTCTTTAAAAAATCTTATTTTTGCATTAAAATAATTAAATAAATTAAATTAAATTTTGAAAAATCACATTTTCTCCTCCAATGTCTCAATTGACCCATGAATGAGGTAAGATAAAAACTTCAAAGTTATTTGAATTCAATATGACAAATTATGAGGTGTTAGAGCCCTAGGGGCAAATTTGTAATTTTGGAAATTTAGCCTTAATTAACATTTAGGCTTAAGTCAAGGAGGGGAATGGGTAACCTCTGATATTAATCAATTTATTTGATGCTTGAAACACAAGTGGTCAATTGGTAGAAACCAATCTCACTTTCTTAATTAAGTTAATAAATTTCTAAATTATTAAAATTTGGAAGTTTATTAAAATTAAATGATCTTGGACTTAAGGGGTATGACTTTTGAAGTCAATAATTAATCAATTTAATACCCCTATTTTGATTTTCAAATAAAAATCTAAATCATAAATCATGACCACTTAAAGCTTAACATTTTCTAAAAGTAATTAAGACACTCACCTAGGCCTTAAGGGCTTAGTGGTGACTTAGGCTAAATCAAAATTAACTAAAAAATGATTAGAGAAATAAACATAATTAAATCAAACATCCCTGAAACACCACTAAGCCCAATTAGGATTAAAAATTTGGCTAAGTGTTCAAATTACCCTAACTTCCCCTTCAAGGGAATTTACTCACATAATTTTCAAATTAAATGATAAATGATAATTACCCCTTTCTTAGGGATAATTGACACATCAATATTCACCAAGCAATGAGAAAGTATCATGGACTTACTTCTTTCACTAGATTTGTTTGACACCTCGGAGATCTACTAAACTTAATATATCTTGCTTGATAAAGTCATCCTTAATTAAACTTCTAAGGACCCACAAAGATATGACATAGAGTTAGGAAAATTATCATAACTTTACTTTTCCTGCTCTTCATAAGTGCCTTCACATGCATTTTTAAGTTTCAGGTGGTGAAACGAGAAGGCTCGCCAGGTACGCCTTTACAGTTTATAGTACCGTCTTTCTTCTGCCTTTTCCTTACATGTTTCATGCTTGCATTTACCTACATAAACTTACATATTAACCATAACCATAACCCGAAACTAAAATTAAAATCAACCAAGATAAAACTCACTGCCACAATATTAAAAATATAAAATAACTCAAAATTTAATCACAAACATCACACAAAACCACAACTTCAACTAAATTAAGATGTTTCTATCGGATGATCGGGAAGAACTCGGAGGAGGTAACCTACGGTTGCTAACAAGGCTTCCAATGGTTTAAATGAAATTATGGAACTCATTAAGTTGAGTTTAGTAAGTTCATTTGGACTAAGTGAATCCAATAGAAAATAGTGGTGCCAGAACAAGGGAACCGTAGGATCCTAACCGGTGTCGCTTTAATCAACTTTAATATGCCCTCATAAAATTTAAAGAACTTCAGTCATAGGGCCACTTGATTTGACATTATAACTTGACACACTATAAAACTCGAACTCGTCGCGGCAAGGAGCTAGCATGGTGGGCAGCACTGTCATCTTCAACAACAAAACCTATCTTCTCCAGCTAAACCAATCTTCCTTCCTTAAACTTAAACAACAAAGCCATAAGACTTCGAGGTTGCTTTCTTATGCAACGTAAATCCTCACCTTATCTTTAGGCCTTTCTATAGACCTGCTATATAATATAAACCTTAACTCGTCTTAGGATTTCAAGGTTGTCGTTTGTCACGACCTAAATCCTCATAGATTCCAGGCTATTTGCGTGATCGTTTCACATGAATGTAAGCCTTAACTAATAAAATTGGCAGGATGAAACACCTAAATATTTCTCCTCAAAACTGAAGCCAAACATTAGGATAGCTTGGTAAGTCACCTCGGTTCTCCTCTAGATCCATGACATCACCTAGTCTTCTTCCTTTGGATTCTACAATAAAATGTTCCAAATTTGAACCAATCCCCTTTCACACCTCTATGTGCAATTTTGTTGAAGAGTCCTACCCTTTGAAATTCCTTGAAGATAATATTTCTTGATTTTTATCGAGAGTCTTCTTAGGTGGCTTTGGTCATTTAAGATATAATTAACTATAGGGGCTTGCCCTTATAAGAAGCATGTCCTAACCCAGCTTAATATAAACCCTACTTAATCCTTTATATTAAATAGGGGAACTTGTCGGCAAATACAAACGTTTCGCAGACCAAACAGATGTCATACTTTCCTTAATTTGTTTGATCGAGCCTCATCTTCAAGTCTTGTGTTTATTCTTTGGGATAGATATATGATTTGAGGTACAGCGCTCTTTCATTTTAAATTATGAAAAATATGGGGTCTGTTTGATTTCATACTTCAACGTCCTTTCGAAGAGGGCGACGGGATTTCGATTTTGGTGACCGACAACTTCTTACGGACAACTCCCCTCCAAACCCAAAAATAACGCCGATAACTTATGGTGACTAGGCTGGGGATGTTCTTTTCTCTCCATAAAAATCAAGAAATATTATTTTCACACATCAGTAATGTGTCCATGTCCCTCTTGGACCAAATTACCCTTCTTTCATTGACATACTTTACCAATTTCTGTCTCGGGAAAGTACAACCAACTCCTTGGACTTCGGGACTAGCTGTTCAACCATCTTTGAACAGAGCGGTTCATAAGGCCATTAAGGACTCTTTAAATTTTTATATGGGGTCGAATCCCCAATAGGTGTGTCGGTGGACTAATTTCACCTGGGAATTCTTTGCCACTAATTGTGTCTCGCGCTGGGTCCTTAAAATTTCTTCACATCTCCCTTCCAAATTTGATTTGTTATTTCGTAAATTAAACCAAATCATGTTGTGTTGCACACACTTTGAAATTTTCTTATATTAATTAAATTTTACACCTTTTTAAACAGATATGTTAAAAAATACCCATAAATTAAGACCTGCCCGGTCTACAGATCAACCTCTATTTTCAGTGCTTGCACTAAAGATTTCGAGGTTTTTTGGCCATATAGCTAACACTAAAACTTTATGTTTTAAAGCCCGCTGCAATGTCCTACCCAACGCTGACCTTTCCTGCAACCTGTCAACGGACCGCAGCGCCCGTAACGTCGCTCCCACCATCAAATTAGGAGCTGGATTTGAAGATCTTGAGGTCATCCTCGGGAAAGCCCCATTTGTTGTAATGAAGATCACTGCTCCAAATATGCAAGATCCGTCTGCAGAATACAATTTGAACTGCCTTCAGGACTTCCCTGCCTGCAAAAAGGCTAAAGCTCTGCCATTAAACCTGCTATCCTTGCTGCTACTAAGGGAAAAGAAGTGATGGTCGTTGAAGATCCGACTGAGGGATTAACTTTCCCACCACCCGTGTTTAAAATCTTGTCGAGCTCAAGGACTGTACCACTGACCCGAACTCAAAGGAGGAACTGCAATAGAAGAGTTCGAAGGGTCATCAAAGCCCAGACTCCTGAGAACACACCCGTTGAGGAGGATCCTCATCGAGTTGAAGAGGTGTTACCAGAAATTTATCCACTCCTACGAGGGAGTAGATTCCATCCTCTGACGGATATTGATGGATATGAGAGTATCCAGAAAATTACTGCTGCATTACCATCACTCCGTGGACACAGTGATGAGGGAAAGAAATTCATTCCCATCACCCGAGTTAGTGCAGTCTTCAGAAGGCTTGCTACTAAAGAAGGATGTTTTGTTAGTGAGTTACTTAAACAAGTGGGACATGCAATTTCCCCTCATATGAAAAAAGAAATTTTGAAGGATGTTAATTCCATTAGAAAGTCTCATAAGTCGACTGTAAACTCACATACACGTATTCTCATCTGGTTCTGTTTGGGAAACCAAGTTGATATTACTATAATCACCACCAATCATACCACAACCAGAACCGCAGTTCGCCGACCGATTAAGTCAAGACTAGGTCCGAGGAGCTTACCCATCATTCCTGCAATCCCGGAAAGAAAAACAAGAAGATTACCTAACATTGTAGATGGTCTACACCACGGGGAGCATACCATTCCTCGACATACCGATGTCTTTACTGAGACGTCCTTTCCTGAGGCATCATCATTGAAAAAGAAAAGGGTATGGGTACCCAAGGTCGCTGCACCGATACAGTTCAGTGAGCCTGCAAGGCAGGAAGTAAAACCAGTGCCTAAAATATCTGACATCGTCGCGATAATAGCTAGCAAGATGGAGGAACAAATAGAGGATGTCCATCAGGGTCCACCAGATCTTAAAGCAATCAAGGAATCAATAATTAAGGAAAAAGTTGAGAAAGTCAGAATAGAAATTTCTGAGTTAGCTCGAGAGCACGGAGTTTCCGTCAATAGTGACAATGAAAATTTTGATTACAATGATTACTTGGAGGAGGATTTCATGGATGTCCATGTAATTGAAACCAGAGCTACCACATCTGTGCGTGAGGCTCAACCCCACACCAAAGAGAATGCCGTAGATGAGCTGCGTAGGGTTATACTCCTAAGGGATGAGCAAGTCAGTCTACTGGAGAAAAGAATAGAAGAGATGACTGCAGCTATGACCACCATTTAGGGGCAATCACAAGCACCAAGATTGGCTTCTCTAGAGATTAATCAGCCAGAAATCATACACATCACAGATGAAAGAAGGGAGGCTACTTTGGCAGACAAAGATGAACAACCAAAGAAGGATTCTCCGTTAGGTGTCATGCCAGAAAAAGAGTTCAAGCAAATGGTTGAACAAGTACGGGATGCCTTAGCCCAATCCAAGGGCGGTGCATCAATTTTAAAGGGTAGACCTTACCCGGAGGAGTTTGATGTCGTCCCTTTCCGCAAGGGTTTTGTGGCCCCAAACTTCAAGATATTTGATCGGACTGGAAATCCCAGACACGCTTAGCACATTTTCGAGCTAGTTGTGGCAACACGAGGAATAATGAAGCTCTACTCTGCCAACAGTTCGTCAGTAGCTTGTCAGGGATTGCTTTCGACTGGTACGTTGACCTACCTAACGGGTTAGTTAAAACATTTTCTGAGTTGGAACAGTTATTTGTGAAAAGATTTGTCGGGGCACAACATCATATGTCTACTGGAGAGCTCATGATGAAGAAGCAGAAGTTCAGTGAAACCTTAGTAGACTATATTTCAAGGTGGAGAAACCTTAGCATGAAATGTGAACCTCAGCTACAGGAACATCAAGCGATTGAGATTTTACTCAAAAGCATTCATGGACAGTAGTTTTCATGCTTATGGGACTCACCATCAAATCCTTCAAGAAGCTACTCAGTAAAGCCAACAGTCTTCAAGAAGAAATGAAGCACATGGAGCTGCATGAAAAGGCTAAGGTGACCAGAGTGTTTGAAAAGAAATCAGGAGTATTCATAACTATCGATAAAGGAAAGCAGCCGATAAAGGTATATGTAGAAGAGCATCTCCAGTTTCATCACAGTACTCTCAGAAACAGAGTAGTCAATCCAACCAACGACCGTCTCAGGAGGGATCACCTCAAATAGTGGGTAAAAGAATATTCCTGTTAGAGCGACAAAAAGTTGTGTAATCCTTTAAGGATGAAGTTGTTCCTAAAATATTCAAAAGCTTGATGAAGAAAACAGAATTCAAACTACCTGATCCAAGGAAATCTGAAGAGGTAGATAAGAAGAATGAACCAAGTTATTGCCGATACCACCGGTTGCTTGGGAACACTATAGAAAAGTGTTTCAACTTTAAAGACTGGCTCGAGAAGAACCTCAAGGAAGTGAATATAATAATCCTGAATGAGTATTTGAGAGAACTTGAAAAAGGTTCCATAAACATGGTTTCAGCTGAGTCAATCTCTTCAATAGATCCGTATACTGGAACAGATGGATGGAGTACAACTTGGGATGAACTCAAGAGTGTCCTTAATGAAATACAGGATTTATTGAAATAAGCTTCTATGAATACTGAAGAAGAATGGAAGGAGGTCTGGAGCAGATCGTCCAAGAAGATACTGAACAAGATACAGTCTGCATCAAACCAAGCCTCCATTCAGAGGCCGCAATATACCGAGCTCGAGATGAAGGTTTCACCAGAAAATCTATCAACAACAAGGACAAAGAGCAAGAAAAAAAAGCGTCACTGCCAAGATTGATAGCACAGGGGGTAGGATAGGGGCTGCCTCTACTAGACTGGTTGTCTCGGATTTGGGGAAGAAAATCCTAGAACCCTTGACTTTGTATGATTATCTTTTTGTCCCTCTAAGGTCTTATGAATATAATGATAATGATTTCGGCTATGTTTTGACTATTTCTCATAATAATGTAACTGATTATGACCAATCTAGCTGCAATCTCGATCCCCAAAATGATCCTCAAATCGTACTCGTGTCTGATGAACTCGTTGTCAAGGCCAAAGAAGAACTCAATGATATCGCTTACAACAACACCGATAACAAAGTGCCAACTCTCGAGCGTCATGGTGCACCGCTTGCCATCAACTTAGATCTTTCCTACGAGGAGGAAAAGACATCAGAATATTCAACAATGATATCTCAAGAAGAAGAAGTCACATAAGTTAACTTAAAGAGCAGAAAAGTGTTACTACCAAGAACAGCTCCAATAGACAAAGGAAAATATATAATGACTCGAGAAGAGATACCCCCACCTCCACCAGTGGAAGAACCAGATAATCAAGATAAAATTGGAGCATCATGCAAAGTAGACTACAAAGTGCTAGCTCATCTTAGGAAGTTGCCTGCCCAACTAAGCTTTTACGATGCTCTGATCATGTCAAAGGAGATGAGAGAATCTCTAGTTACAGCTTTGCTTGATCCAAAAATTTGCTTAGCTCAGTTAGCTAGCACATCCTCAGATGAAGTTTCCTCGTTGAGAGAACAGTCAGGGGTAACTTTCACAGATGAAAACTTGCTGCTTGGTACCGCCGACCACAACTGTCCGCTCTACATCTCCGTCAACATTGGCAGATTTGTGTTATCTAGAGTTTTAGTGGATCCTGGGGCATCTCTTCACTTGGTGAACCTATGGACATTGGCCTACTTGGATATTGAATCTCAAGAGCTTACGACCGATAAGATGATGTTAAGAGGATTCAACCAAAAGGGAGAAATAACCCTTTGATCAATTACATTACTTATGAAGGTTGGAGAACTAGTAACAACCGTTAAATTTCATATCATCAATGCCGAGACATCTTTTAACGCACTATTAGGTCGACCATGGATTCATGAGCACAATATGGTTCCATCATCCCTACACCAGTGCATTAAATACTGCAAATATGGTCAAGAAAATTGCATCAAGGGAGATCTACAACCATTTTCAGTATATGAAGTTGGTATCCATGAAGATGTTGCCTACTATGCCCTCCAAAGAGGACTATCTTCTCTCGTGAAGTTATCACAAACAAAGATGAAGATTCAGAAGAATCACAAAAATGGAGGCCATACAACTCCACTTCAACAACCTTTTACCACTCCCTTACAACAGTTGGTGGAGGTTCTTCTAGTTCACGCGCCCGAGGACGAGGCCGGGGACGCGGACGAGGAAAGATCAATTTAATTGTTGAACAGACTAGGCCAACTATCAACATTGGTGATGAAGACAGTTCTGAAGATGAAATAATGATTACAAAGCAGAAGAAACCTCAGTACGAGATATCCCTAGAAGATATAGAGAGGAATGAATATGAAACAATGTATGATCGGATAAACTACTATGTGAATACTATGACCCTTACTCCAATTCTCCCTCAAAAGGTTGAGAGTTTAGAGGTCAAGGAAGTCTATAGTGATGGTTCAAATTTGATCAAATTTTATTGTGCTTCTACCTCTATTGAGCTTGAAAAACATGTAAATTTGGATGTTGATTCTAATGAATTAATGGAATTGCCTTTTGGTTACTTCTCACCTTATGTTCAAAAGTTAATTCAATAAGGACACTTACTGAAATGAATGCCAAAACATAAATTTCAACTTTTTGAAAAATTATGAAATGCTAGAAGTCAAACTCCCAATTCAAAAGAAGGTCTTGGATTTGGTACAGTTGGACCAGTCGATGATTCTAAATTTTGCATGGTTGTTACTAGTAAGTTAGAAGAGGATTGCCTCGATGTGGAGGATGACTCTACTGATCAACCAATAAAAGATGCTCCGCCAGAATTTGAGGAAGAAATTAAATCCATCGTGGATGAATTGAAAGAAATTAACATCGGGACTGAAGAACGACCCCGACCAACATTTATAAGTTCTCTACATGATGATGAAGAATCTGCAGAAATGGTCAAACTATTAACAGAATTTAAAGATTGCTTTGCATAGAGCTACGATGAAATGTCAGGGCTGTCAGTAGAAGTTGTAGTCCATAAACTTTGGGTGGACAAGAATATAACCCCAGTAAAACAAGCTCCAAGAAGAATGCGCCTTGAAATAGAACAACAAGTCATCGTCAAAGTGAAGAAGTTTATAGATGCCAACTTTGTTAAAGAGGAGCAGTACCCCACGTGGTTAGCCAACATCGTACCTTTTAAGAAGAAAAATGGATAGATCCGCATTTGTGTCGACTTCATAGATTTGAGCAAGGCATGTCCAAAAGACAAGTTTCCATTACCTATACCAGAAATGATGGTGGACATTGCTTTGACACATGAAATTTTCTCCTTCATGGACGGATCGTCGAGATATAACCAAATCAAGATGGCTCCTGAGGATGCAGCACTTACAGCTTTCAGAACACCGACTGGAATTTTCTGCTACACAGTGATGTCGTTTGGCCTAAAGAAAAGCCGGAGCGACATATCAACGTGCAATGACGATGATTTTTGATGACCTCATTCACAATCAAGTAGAAAGCTACGTGGATGATTTGGTCATCAAAAGTAAACGGAAAATAGCCCATTTGTAAGATTCGAGGATCGTGTTTGAACAGTTACGACGATATGACCTTAAAATGAATCCCTTAAAGTGCGCCTTTGGTATTACCTCTAGGAAATTTGTAGGATTCGTTGTCCATCATCGGGGAATCGAGATTGACCCGGATAAGATTAAAGCTATCTTGGAAATGCCTCCCGCTAAAACCTTGAAGCAACTACATTCCCTCCAAGGGAAGTTGGCATATCTAAGACGCTTTATTTCTAATCTCTTAGGTAGGTGTCATCATTTCTCAGCATTAATTAAAAAGGATGCCAAATTTATTTAGGAAGAGAAATGTCAGCGGGCGATTGAGGACGTTAAACAATATTTAATGACACCTCCTGTTTTGGCAGTCCCTATCACAGGGAAATCGTTGATACTTTATAGCGTGGCTTTGGATGACTCTCTCGGAGCCCTCGTAGCCCAAGTCAATGATGAGGGTAAGAAAATGCACTTTAATACTTGAGTCGTCGTCTAATACGGATGAAGATAAGGTATCCACCTATTGAGAAGCATTGTCTGGCGTTGATTTTTGGCGCTCAAAAGCTTAGAAATTACATTCTTTCTCATAAGATTACCCTAATCTCGAAAGTTAATCCATTGCAATATCTGATGACTCGACCAACACACTATGGATGCTTAGCAAGATGGTCAATAATCTTATTGCACTTTGATATAACTTTTATTCCCCTTCGTGCTATCAAGGGAAAGATACTAGCAAATTTTCTCGCAACACACCTACTGCCAGCTGGGTCCTCTCTCAACGACGAGTCACTATACGAGTAAATACTATAGATGGAATTTTCTAGTGTGCAACGCTGGGAAATGTACTTCGATGGTGCTTCGTCAGCCAGGAAAGACAAGGGATCAGACACAGTTATACCAGGCAAGGTAGTGACCAGTTTTATCTTTATTACTCCAGATAAGGGTATGTTGAGGTTCTCACACCACCTGACAGAGTCGCGCACTAACAATGAAGCAGAATATGAAGCCTTAATCACCGGATTGGAATTGGCAATTTCAATGAATATAACAAACATTATCATTTATGGTGACTCTCAACTTGTCATCCAGCAAGTTGCCGGACAATATAGAATTCTGAAACCAAGACTAGCAGAGTATCATTAGTACACAATGAAGCTCTTAGAGCAAATTCTTGAGGTGACTTTTTACCGGATTCCTTGAGGAGATAATGCTCATGCTGACGCTCTAGTAAAACTTGCTAAGGAAATGGCGTGTCCCTTGGAGAATTCCATCGAAGTCATGGTGCAAAGAAGACGAGTCTTGTCTCAAAATGACTTTGAAACTCTACACAAGCTTAGAAAATAAGAAACAATAAATACAGTTGAAGACATCAACGAAGATTGGCGCAAGCCATTAATGGAATATTTGCATACTGGAAAGCTGCTAGAAGGCAAGTCTGAGGTGCACCACATCACAGAAAGGGTCATGTCTTACGCTCTGGTGGGAAATGTTCTCTACAGAAGATCGTTCGACCAAATGTGGCTACCGTGTTTGAGCAGAGCTGAAACAAAAAATATTGTCAAAGAAGTACATGCCAGATTGTGTGATGATCACCAGTCAGGACAAAAAATGAAAATAAAGATCAAAAGACTCGGATATTATTGACTAGCAATGATGTTCGATTGCATGGATACAGCTAGAAGATGTCACCAATGCTAAGTGTATGGGGTGGTCTTACACCAGCCTCCGAATGTGCTACACCCAACTATCATCTCGTGGCCATTCGAGTGTTGGGGCACAGACATGATAGGTATGATAGACCCTCCATCTTCCAAAGGACACAAGTTTAGACTTGCTGCTACAAATTACTTCTCCAGATGGGCAGAGGTAGAACCATTACGTGAGGTTACGACACAGCACGTCCTTCAATTTTTCAAAAGCCAAATTGTCTACTGTTTCGGAGTACCACAAAGAATAATCTCGGACAATGAGACAACTTTCAAAACCACAAAGATCAACAATTTCATCAGAAGACATGGGATAGATTGGAGATACTCTACAATTTACTATCCTAGAGCAAATGGTCTGGTCGAAGCTTTCAACAAGACACTCGTACAGATTTTGAAGAAAACACTGGATGAAAACAAGAGGGATTGGCATAACAAACTATTAGAAGCCTTGTGGGCCTACCAGATGACTTTCAAAACTCCCACTCAGTGTACACCTTATATGCTCGTGTAAGGAATCGAGGTCGTGCTAACGCTAGAAATCCAGACACCATCTCTCAGAATCGCCGTTGCCAACCAACTCACAACGGGAGAAAGTGCAAAACTTAGACTTGAAGAACTGGAGAGTCTCGAGGGAAAACAATTGGAAGCACAGCAACATTTAGAGCTCTACCAGGAAAAGATGGTACAAGCCCATGACAAATTGGTCCGCATAAGGACATTCAAAATTGGTGACCTCATACTTGGGCTCAAAAGGCCTATTCTTGCTCGCTGCAAAATAGGTGAGAAGTTCGAGCCAACTTGGAAGGGACCATTTGTCGTTGAGAAGGTCTATGCAGGAGAAGCCTACAAGTTAGTGGACTTTCAGGGTGAAAGACCCATGCTACCTATAAATGGACGATACCTGAAAACCTATTACACAACTTGATGCTGCTTAATGCCGCTTGCCTCTGCTTTCTTTGAAAACTTTGAAACTTTGATTGTTTAAAGGTTATCTATGTTGCCAAATGTTTATGACCGAGTTCAAATTTTGTAATTAACCTTAATATAATGAAAATTTTGAGAAAGAAATTTTAAACTTCACACGTTCTCTTTTCTACTTTTGAATTTAAATACCCTACAAATCAAACGAAACTCACACATAAAATGAATAATCCTCTTCACCAAAACTGTCTGCCCGCAAGGTGTCATAGATTTCAACGTGGATTTCAACCAAGTTGATATGGACTACGAGGGTCCTCTAATGGATGTAGTGAGCAGTAAAGAAAAGGAGGGACTGCCTTCACTATTGAGGGTGACCACTCAAGACAATGTTTCACGCAAAGGTAAAAACGTGATAGCGGAACAAGATCCGATGGAGGGGCCCAACTGTCTGCCCTCCATGGTAGCTACTCCAGCAAGGGACCTGATAGCTGCCCGTAATGAATGATTACCGAATACTCCGCTTCGCAGGACGCAGCTTAGAAATGCAAGCCGAAAGAAACAGAGAGCCTTTCTGCGACAAGAACACAAACGCCAGAGAGACATGAGCAGTTTTCTTACCCCCATTCCTGAGAGACATATTTACGACCTAGATCTGATAGAAACTTCTGTCAACCTACGCACTACAGATGAAGAGTCAGGATTTGTGACAGAATCAGATGTGCCCCCAGTTCAAAATATCTTATGCAGGCATTGCCCAACATGCAACGTTGAGGTATCGGTCAGGACATTAGTCACGGGCGCATTTGTAGAATGCCTGAACTGCAACGTTCTGCATCTACAGTGTTTCAGTACATTAAAAGAATGCACTTCAAGCACCAACGAGTCTCAGACTCTAGACTTCTCGATAAATGAACCATATGTCCCACTGGGAACGGATCAGCGTGCGCCATGGAGCCCAGGATCATATATCCCACTAGAGGCTGAATCTCATATTCAAGATCGACCGACACCAGTTTGGGTTCCCGCTGAGGCTCGAAGGAAGGAACGCCCACGGGAGCTGCCAACTCCCGGTATGGTAGAACACTACAAGATAAGCAGCGTAAATAAAAGAGAATTTGAGTTCTATGAAGAAGTTCAGGGAAATTTCATCAACATATTGGATGGCCTAGAGCTATATACCAGAGTTTTCTCTGAAACTGATGAAAGAAGCATTCTAGATTGCATCTTTGATTTAACAGATAGAGGTCGAGCGGGCCTTCTCATGGAGAGGACATATTCCGAGCCAAAGAAATGGATGAGGGGAAAGGGAAGAATCCCAATCGAATGCGGTTGTTGCTACAATTTTACGAACGACAGATAGAGGAATCCGCCAGGGATCCTTAGATACGACCAAGTGGATATGTTACCACCAATGATAAAATGAATGATTAAGAGAATGGTCAAGTGGAATATTCTACCCGCTACTTGCATTACCAACAGCTGCATCATTAACATTTATGAAGAAGGTGACTGTATTCCCCACACATCAACCATCATGATTTTGTGAGACCTTTCTACACGGTCTCGTTCATGAGTAAAAGTAATATTATATTTGGAAAAGAAATCGATATAGTCGGCCTTGGTGAATTCAGAGGAGCTGTGGTGATTCCTCTTCCAGTTGGTTCAGTACTTGTCCTGAAGTGCAACGGTGTAGACGTTGCCAAGCACTGCATTCCAAGAGTGCGACACCGTAGGGTGTCTGTAACCTTTCGCAGAATGGACGATAGTAAAATACTATATGGATTCCAGCAGGACCCAGAATTGCAGGAGTTGTTTCCATACGAGCTATGAAAAGGTTGTACCTCTAAGTACATGCAAAGGGAACTCTTATCCTGGAGCATGACTTAGAAGGTCTTCTTGATCAGGAGCTCAACATACCTGGTTCCCTTTCTTTCTTCTAACAGCATGACATGTATCTGATGTATTCAATCTATGATGTAGTCATATCATGAGATGATTCCCAATGTATTTCAGCATGGATTACATGATGTACCTTTTGAGGAATTAGCCTATGTATGATTTATAGCATCCCTTTATGGGGCAAATTGATGGAAATTTCTCTCAAATTGTGCCTCTTTATCAGTTGCCTTTTTGTGCAATGGATGAAAGTCGGACCATGCAATGGTTCAGAATTCCAATGAACAAAGAACGAAACAAAAAATCTTCAACAATAAATAAAACACAAATGAAAAATAATCATAAATGAGTGAATAACAAAACAAATTTCTTTTAAAAATCAACCAAATAAAATTAAAACTTTAAGAATACATTTTTTATAAAATTAAAAGTGATGAAAACAACAAGAAAATGAAATAAACCTGTTGAGTGAATGCTTTCGTTTTCAAAATTTCCTATTCTTTGTGCGTGCAACACAACCATCGTTATCTACGTCAACTCTCTTCACATCCTCACAGAATTTTGCATTTTGCACAAAACTCCACAAAACTCTACAAATCTTTTTCAACAAAATCAACATTTTCACATGACACACTTCTGCAAATTCAACACCACAAGCTCTTTGTAAATTTCAAATCACATCTTAAAATCAGTACCTAAATCCTGATTCTCATATTTCGATGTCGATACCTAAATTTTGACTCTCTCATGGAATTGATACCTACATTTCAATTATCTCATCTTCGGAATCGATACCTACATTTCAATTCTCACATCTTT
>NEWO01000078.1:547508-612955 GCA_003013225.1 Phalaenopsis aphrodite
TCTCTCTCTCTCTCTCTCTCTCTCTCTCTCTTTGAATTGATATCTAAATTTCAATTCCCACCTTGGGGTCAGCACTTAGATTCTGACTCCCATCCTTTGGAAATCTTTGAAATTTCATAACTCAAAGTCCACTCTCCAATCCCCAGCAAGAGTCCCTACTTCTCAACTTCATTAATCACACACCTGCTAATTCCTCGGCTAAAACAAATCACACACGCGACCCTACAAATATTTTTAGGTCTGTTAACTTAGAAGTTGTATTGGTTTTCGTTGATCTCATCGGTCAATGCCAATACGCGCGGTGTACTTTTCCAGCACACCACACATATTGGGGGTCCATTTGTTTACCTCACTTTTAGTTGAGGTTTAGTTTTTCCCTTTTAGTAGCCTAAGGTCTAGCCAAGGGATTTTCCTATTGACTATTCTTAGAAAACTAGACATGGAGCCCTCACCATAAGAAATTCTACCCTCTTCTTTATTCAACTTGAAGTTCCACATATTGGTCCTAACCTCTAGCATTTAGTAGGTGGGATCACTATGGGGGAAACTCAAGATGAGTCACCATTAGGACTGTTGGGCCTTAAGGTTAACCCTGGGTGTTGCTCTGGAGCTAAGGCATTCACTACACTCACGACACTTATATACACCCACATTCACTCACAACCTTAAACTCAAATTTCTAGCCTAGATCCCTTGATCTTTTGGGATAGTCATGTAAATAACCCCCTAAACCTACTAGCCCTAGATCTATGGTTTGGCTAAGACCACTATGTAGAGGACCCAAAATGGGGTTTTCATTGGTCCATGGCTTTTTGGGGATGATTGGTACCTCAACTCTACCAAAATACCCATCTTGGCCTTTTACCCTAAAACACCCCCATATTACCAAAATACCTCTCTTGGACCCAAAATTTCTAAAATTCCAAAAAGTCCTAGAAAATCTCAATAAATCCCAAATATTCCCAATTTCATTTCTCTCAACTACCACATGACCCAATTTGGCCAATTTGACCATCTTTAACCAGAACCCCCAAATTTGCCTTCAAAGACCCAAATTTCCCCAAATTCAATTCAAATGTCCATCAATTTGACCTCAATTTCAATCCTAAACTCAAACTTACTTTTCATATGACCAAATTAAATCAAATCCAAGCTCAACTGGCCCATGATTTGAGCCCAATTTTGATTTAGCTAATATTACTAAATTAAACCTATAGCCTAGTCAATTGGCCCCAATTAATGCTGAAAAAGCTTGATAACATTCCTATACATCAAAATCAACCATCAATTGGCCTTCGTAAAGCCTCATATCCATTTGATTTTGGCTTAAATCCAAAATTCCCAAAGTTAGCCCCAAATTGGCTAAGTCCCCAAATTTCACCTAATTGATTGCCTTAACCTCCAAATTGGCATCCAATTCATGTTGAAAACTCTTCATGAGGTCCCTATTGACCATTTACAACAATCAATTTGGACTTAGCATAAGGCTAACCCAAGCTAGACCCAAACCTAGCCCAACATAACCAAATTGATTAAGGTTAAAAAATCCCTCAAATTGACCTTTCAATTGAGCTCAAAACCATTTCCATTCTTCACCAAAGTTGTTCCATATGATCATTTACACCAAATGAAACATTTATTTGGGCCAATTGACATGGCTATCCTAGCCCAAACCCAATTTTTGGTCATTTGCACCCACTTGGACCCAGCACTAAATGTAACCTAACCACCCTAAAGTCATCAAATTAACTTCATCACAGCCATTAGTTGGACTTAGTGACCAGTCCAAACACCATGAAGCCACCTAAATCAAGTCATGGACCAAAGGTCCCCCAAATTAAGGGATATTATTTCCAAAAATGCACATGCTTAAGATATCTTTGCCAAATCAAAGCACATTTGCAATAAATTGTTGTGATGGATTCCTCTGGATTTTCTGAGCTCCTAGCCACCTCCCCCTGTTCGACTGGCTAGCCTAATGGCTGGAAAATCTCAAAACTGAGAGCCACCCCCATGGCACCTCACCCAAATCAAACCTAGAGGCCAGCTCATCGAAATCAAATTGAAGAGCTCCTCTGCCCTCCACCTAAGCACCACAATGCACCCAAATGTGTGCCCTGAGAGCCACCCCATGACCATTTTTATAAAAACTCACCTCCCACGGCCATGGGAGGTGTGTTAAAAATTTCCTAGAGAGGCCTCTCCAAAATTCACACAGAGCTTCCCTGAGATCCCCTCGGTGCATTCCGATCATTTTCCCTCACCAATTCCCAATGCCGGAGCTCAATTTTGAGCTTGAAACCTTGTCAGAAACTAGGACAGAACCCAACACCCTCCACAGTCCACCAAACTCAAATTAACTTCAGCCACACCTTCACAAAAGTGAAAGAAGACAAAACCCCATAAAATCCCCCTCCCACGGAGCCTCTACCATAGCTCTAGACCAACACCTAATTGCAGTCGTGATCGAATTCATACCTAGGCCTTCCACCAAAACAAGGGACTCAATCCCTAGCCTCCTTGGACCCCAAAAAAGCCAAACCCCTCTGATCAAAGCTTCACTTCTCAGAGCAAAGCTATAAAACCTCACTTCATCCTGAGCGTATTTTGATTCTCTATTTAATTAGGCTTAATTTAATTGCATGATTAACATATGAATATGTCTCACTTAGACAAGTCCATAGGATCAAACCCAAGGTGATTTGGTTGAGTCTAAGCTGAGATCTTAGGGTTTTAGTGTGGACGGTCACGGGATTATTCTATCAGGGATGATGACGGGGAGTCGTCCCATCGCGCGTGTATCACATAGATGGCCAAGATCGAGCCGGACGACGCCTCGGGACATAAACAGCGGGTTGAGTCAGCAAGCTACGTGGACGGCACCGTCCAACCAGAGCGCGCCACGCATGCCTTCGGAGCCGTCGTAGGATGAGATCGTACGCACGGTTAAAATAGATAAATAGGGCTTTTCTAGAAAATTCATAACTTTGTGTAGAAAAATCACAAAAATAAAATTAAAATACCCTCTTTCTCAGTGAACAGAGGAGAAAAATTTGGAATAAATTTCAAGACCATTTTATGCATATTTTATTTTAAATTAATTAAACACTGTTTTTAATCATTTGATTCTTCATGCATATTGGCACATCATCTTGGCTTGAAATTTTGGCATGTTGTAGCCTCTGTCAAGGGAAATATCCTCTGATTTTTCTAAAGTCAGAAGAAGTTCCTATACAGAGATCCATACTTTTCAAGTTATTCCACATTATCTCTTTAAAATAATCATGGAAATTAGCATATTGATTAGAAAATCCTAAGAAAATTTTGGAAGGTCCACAAAGATCAGGAAAGCTTCTGGAAGTAATTTCATGGTCAAGTCATTTAAAATATCCTTAAATTTTACAAACACCAAATTACTAAAATAATTAATTTTGGAAATTATAAACATTTAAATGACTTGATTTTTGATCTCCACTATGGTTTAAGATCCAGAGAACTCATCATAAAAATTTCAAAATATTTTGAGTTTGTTTGACAACTTAAGTTGATTTTTAAAGATAAATACTACTTTTGGAATTTAAATGCTTTTTTAAAAATCAAAATATAACTCAAGAAATTATGAAATTTAGTTTTTTGAGTTCTCTGTGATCAAGGATATTTTATAAAAATAAAATTATATTTAAAATAAAAAATTTGAATTTTAGCCTATTTTAAATATTTAAATAATTACAAATTCATAGAAACCTCAAAAATAATAAAACTCATGAAAATGTTCTAAATTACACTTTAATCACCTAGGAACAATTAGAATGTTTTTCTTGATTTTCAAAATAAAGATATTGAATTTCAAAGCTTAAAAATAATTTTTTTAAAGGCTAAAAATGAGTTTTCACTAAAATAATTCCAATAAATCAAAGAAAAATAAAAAAATATATAAAATTTGTTCCTCTGAGTCCTCTAACCTTACGGAGGTTTTTCAAAAATACAAAACTTAATTTTCACCACCTAAAATATTTTATTTTTATTAAATAACCCAGAACTTGAAATAATTCTAATAAATCACAAAGAATTCAAAAAATCATGAAATTTTGTCGAAAGGCTTTTCTGGTCTAGGTCTACCTCTAGTAAAAATTTCAATGGATTAGAATTTACCTTGGCCAAGTTAGGAATTTTCTTTGAAAAATCCTATTTTTGCATTAAAATAATTAAATAAAATAAATTAAATTTTGAAAAATCACATTTTCTTATCTGATGTCTCAATTAACGCATGAATGAGGTAGGATAAAAACTTTAAAGTCATTTGAATTGAATTTAACAAATTATGAGGTGTTAGAGCCTTACGGGCAAATGTATAATTTTGGAAATTTAGCCTTAATTAACATTTAGGCTTAAGTCAAGGAGGGAATTGGGTAACCTCTGATCTTAATCAATTTATTTTATGCTTGAAACATAAGTGGTCAATTGGTAGAAACCAATCTCACTTTCTTAATTAAGTTATTAAATTTCTAAATTATTAAAATTTGGAAGTTTATTAAAATTAAATGATCTTGGACTTAGGGGTATGACTTTTGAAGTCAATAATTAATCAATTTAATACCTTTATTTTTATTTTCAAATAAAAATCTAAATCATGAATCATGACCACTTAAAGCTTAACCTTTTCTAAAACTAATTAAGACACTCACCTAGGCCTTAAGGGCTCAGTGGTGACTTAGGCTAAATTAAAATTAACTAAATAAGGATTAAAGAAATAAACTTAATTAAATCAAGCATCCTTGAAACACCACTAAGCCCAATTAGAATTAAAAATTTGGCTAAGTGTTCAAATGACGCTAACTTCCCCTTCAAGGCAATTCACTCACATAATTTTCAAATTAAATGATAAATTATAATTACCCATTTCTTATGAATAATTGAGACATCAATGTTCACTGAGTATTAAGGGTATTTATAGGATTATTTATTAAGCAACATAATAAGTTTAAAAAAGACTCGGGATTTTTCACCAGGCAACGAGAAAGTAGCATGGACCTGCTTCTTTCTCTAGATCTGTTGGACACCTCGGAGATCTACTAAACTTAATATATCTTGCTTGATAAAGTCATCCTTAATTAAACTTCTAAGGACCCGCCAAGCTATGACATAGGGTTAAGTAAATTATAAGAACTTTACTTTTCCTGCTCTTCATAAATGCCCTCACATGCATTTTTAAGTTTCAGGTGGTGGAACGAGAAGACTCGACAGGTACGCCTTTATAGTTTATAGTATCGTCTTTCTTCTGCCTTTTCCTTACGTGTTTCATGCTTGCATTTACCTACATAAACTTGCATATTAACCATAACCATAACCTGAAACTAAAATTAAAATCAACCAAGATAAAACTCATTGCCACAACATTAAAAATATAAAACAACTCAAAATTTAATCACAAACATCACACAAAACCACAACTTTAACTAAATTAAGATGTCTCTATCGGATGACCGGGAATATCTCCGAGGAGGTAACATATGGTTGCTAACGAGGCTTCCCATGGTTTAAATCAAATTATGAAACTCATTAATTTGAGTTTAGTAAGTTCATTTGGACTAAGTGAATCTAATATAAAATAGTGGTGCCGGAACGGGGGAACCGTAGGATCCTAACCGATGTCGCTCTAATCAACTTTAATATGCCCTCATAAAATTTAAATAATTTTAACCATAGGGCCACTTGATTTAACATTATAACTTGACACACTATAAAACTCAAACTTGTCACAGCAAGGAGCTGGCATGGTGGGCAGCACTGTCATCTTCAACAGCAAAACCTGTCTTCCCCAGCTAAACCAATCTTCCTTCCTTAGACTTAAACAACGAAGCCATAGGATTTCGAGGTTGCTTTCTTACGCAACGTAAATCCTCACTTTATCTTTAGGCCTTTGTATATCCCTGTTATATAATATAAGCCCTAACTCGTCTTACGATTTCGAGCTTGTCGTTTGTCACAACCTAAATCCACATAGCTTCCAGGCTATCTGCGTGATCATTTCACATGAATGTAAGCCCTAACTAACAAAATTGGCAGAATGAAACACCTAAATATTTCTCCTCAAAACTAAAGCGAAACATTAGGATAGCTTGGGAAGTCACTTGGGTTCTCCTCTAGATCCATGACATCCTCTAGTTCTTCTACCTTTGGATTCTAAAATTAAATGTTCCAAATTTGAACTAATCCCCTATCACACCTCTATGTCTGATTTCGTTGAAGAGTCCTACCCTTTGAAATTCCTTGAAGATAATATTTCTTGATTTTTATTGAGAGTCTTCTTAGGTGGCTTTTGTTATTTAAGATGTAATTAACTATAGGGGCTTGCCCTTATAGGAAGCATGTCTGAAACCAGCTTAATATTAACCCTATTTAATCCTTTATATTAAATAGTGGAACTTCTCGGCAAATACAAAGGTTTCTCAGACTAAACGGACGTCATACTTTCCTCATTATATTTGATCGAGCCTCATGCTCAAGTCTTGTGTTTATCCTTCGGGATATGTACAAGATTTGAGGTACAGTGCTCTTTCATTTTAAACTATAAAAAATATGGGGTAAGTTTGATTTCATACTTCAACGTCCTTCTGAAGCGGGCGACGGGATTTTGATTCCGGTGACCGACAGCTTCTTACGGGCAACTCCCCTCCAAACCTAAAAATAATGCCGACAATTCTGAACAAGAAAAAGAAGTTCACAGATAATGAAACTGTTGCACTTAGCAAAGAGTGTAGTGCAATTATTCAGAAAAAGCTTTCTGAAAAATTAAAAGATTCTGGCAGTTTCACTATGCCGTGTGCGATTGGTGAAAAATTTTATGGAAGAGCTTTATGTGATTTAGGAGCCAACATTAATCTTATGCCTCTATCAATTTTCAAAAGATTAGGATTAGGAGAAGTTTCACCTACTTCTGTAACTCTACAGTTAGCGGATCGTTCAGTTACATATCCTAAGGGAGTTATAGAAGATGTGTTAGTAAAAGTGGATAAATTTATCTTTCCATTGAATGTCATTGTTTTAGATATGGAGGAAGATAAAGAAATACCTATCACTTTAGGGAGACCATTTTTAGCTACTGGAAAAGCTATGATAGATGTTCAAAAAGGAGAATTAACTATCCGAGTTAATGATAAAGAAGTGACTTTTAACATTACAAAATCTATGAAATACCCTGTTGTTGAAAGAGTAATGAATGTTTTCGCATGAAAATTATTGAACATCTACTGAACGAACATTTTAAAGAACATTTTGAAAAAAAAAAGCATTTTGAATAAGAAGAACATTTTTTAGAGAAGAAAAATTTGAAAAGAATGACGAAGTTATTTTGGATGAATTAGAAAATGAAAAATTAGATTATGTTAAGGAAAGATTTGAGATGTTGGATATTATGGAAAATGCCGATAAAAATATATTTCCATCGATTATAAAATCACCTGAACTTGAGATGAAAGTATTGCCTAGTCACTTTAAGTTTGTATTTTTAGGAGACTCATCTACATTACATGTTATTATATCTTCAGAATTAAATGATCTACAATAGCAAAGACTGTTAGATACATTAAAAAGATATAAGAAAACTTTTGGTTGCACCTTAGTTGATATTAAGGGAAACAGTCCTTCAATATGTATGCACAGAATTATATTAGATGAACAATATAAACCAAGAGTTGATCCATGAAGAATACTAAATCCGATGATGAAAGAAGTAGTCAAGATGGAAATTTTGAAATGGTTAGACACTGGAATTATATATCCTACTTCAGATAGTGCGTGGGTAAGTCCAATTCATTGTGTTCCTAAGAAAGGAGGAGTGACTATTGAAACAAAAAAATCAATGAATTAATACCTATCAGACAAGTTACTGGGTAGCGTATTTGCAATGATTATAGGAAATTAAACACTGCCACCATGAAAGATCACTTTCCTTTACCCTTTTTAGATCAAAAAGTGGATACACTTGCTGGGCACAAATATTTTTGCTTTTTAGATGGATATACCAGTTACCATCAAATTCTTATTGCTCCTGAAGATCAAGAAAATCATTTACTAGTCCTTTTGGAACTTTTGCTTTTCGAAGAATGTCTTTTGGATTATGTAATGCACCTACAACATTTCAGAGATGTATGATTTCCATATTTAGTAAGTTAATTGATGATGGATTGGAAGTATTTATGGATATTTCTCTGTATTTTGGAACATCATTTGACACATGCTTAAATTACCTTGAAAAAGTTTTGGAGTTATGCGAAAGAACTAATTTGGTTCTGAAATGGGAGAAATGTCAATTTATGGTTATAGGAGGAATTTTGTTAGGGCATAAAATTTCAGAAGATGGTATGGAAGCAGACTACGAAAAAATTCAAGTTATATCTAAACTAACATCTCCCACTAATGTAAGAGAGGTTAGAAGTTTTCTTGGACATAATGGATTTTACAAGCGTTTTATTAAAGATTTTTCAAAAATTATTAAACCTCTATGCCAACTTTTAGAAAAGGACAAGAAATTTGAATTTACTGAAAGCTGTTTAAATGCCTTTGAGTTATTAAAGGAAAAATTAATCACAGCCCCTATTATAGTTTCACCTAATTGGGAGTAACCATTTGAACTGATGTGCGATGCCAGTGATTATGCTATTGGATCTGTTCTTGGAGAAAGGTATGAAAAGGTTTTTGAAGTTATATACTACGCTAGTAAAACTCTTAATGATGCACAAATTAATTATACTGTTACTAAAAAAGAGTTAATAGTAATTTTGAATGCTTTAGATAAATTCAGATCATATTTAATCGGAGCTAAATGCGTTGTGCATACTGATCACTCTGCTATTAAATATCTGATGCAAAAGAAGGATGCTAAACCAATGTTGATTAGATGGATACTTTTGATGCAAGAATTTGATCTTGTGGTTATTGATAGAAAGAGAACTGATAATCAAATTACTGATCATTTGTCAAGATTAGAAAATCAAGAATTATTTGGCACTGAAATGAAATTACAAACAGTTTCCTTGATGAACAACTTTATAATATTAATGAGTGGAAAATACCATGGTATGCTTATATTGTTAATTATATTGTAAGTGATATTTTGCCACCTATGCTTACATTGCAACAACAAATAAAATTCATTCATGATGCGAAAGCAAATTTTTGGGATGAGCCCTATTTATATAAACAATGTAAGGATCTTGTTATAAGGAGATGTGTACCTTATGAAGAAACTAAGCTGGTCATTCAGAAATGTCATGATTCTGAATTTGGAGGACATTTTGGGATTGATAAAACTGCTTATGAAATTTTACAAGCTGGATTTTATTGGCCTACCATCTTTAGAGATGTTTATAGATAAATAAAAAGTTGTGATCGATGTCAAAGAGTAGGCAATATATCTAGAAGAAATGAAATGCCTTTGAATTTCATGTTAGAAGTTGAGATCTTTGACGTTTAGGGATTTGATTTTATGGGACCATTTATTCCTTCTTTTGGGAACTTATATATATTAATTGCAGTGAACTATGTTTTTTAAGTGGATTGAAACACAAACTTTACCTCGTTGTGACGCTAAAAGTGTTTCAAGATTTTTGATGAAAAATATTTTCAGTAGATACGGAATGCCTAGAATTATTATCACTGATAGAGGATCCCATTTTAAAAATAAATACATTTAGAGATTGACAGAAAAATTTAATATTATTCTTAGAATCTCTACTGCCTATCATCCTCAAACCAGTGTGTTAGCTGAAGTTTCTAATAGAGAGATCAAACAAATACTTGAAAAGACTGTAAACCCTAATAGATTAGACTGGTCCACTAGATTGGGTACTGCATTATGGGCTTACAGGACTGCTTATAAAACTCCTATTGGAATGACTCCTTACAGACTGATTTTGGGAAAGACTTGTCACTTACCAGTAGAATTGGAGCATAAAGTATATTGAGCGATTAAAGAATTCAATTATACTTTGAATGATGCTGGTAAGAAGAGATTGTTACAATTAAATGAATTGGAAGAATTAAGAAATGAGTCTGATGATAAAGACAAATTTTATAAGGAAAAATTATAGTTATGGCATGATCGGAAGATTAACCAAAAGAACTTTGAACCAGGATAAGAAGTTTTGCTTACAACACTAGGCTGAAATTATTTCCTGAGAAATTGAAGTCTCGTTGGTTAGGGTCCTTTACTGTGACTCAAGTTTATACTTACGGAGCTGTTGAAATTGAAAATCAGAAGATGAGAAATAGATTTAAAGTAAATGGACACAGATTAAAACCATATTATGAGGGTAAAAGACCAAATTATAAAGATGTTTTAATGATTAGTCAACCTGAATGACACCTGAATAGGTCGGGCTGACGCCGTTAAACCATGTGCTTTATGGGAGGCAACCCAAATTTATCTTTACTTTATTCACAATTATAGTAGTTTTTATTTGAAATTATCGTTAGTTTGTTGTAGTATTAAGCTCTAATATTCTTATTTACCCTTGAAACATCTTAAAAATTGGATCTATGAAGAAAAATTGGAACTCATTCGAACCAGAGCGAAACTGTGAATATTTTGCATTAGGTGCCGACAATGCCACCGACGATGTGTTTTTCCTCAGTCTAGACAAAATTAATACAGAAGCTCGCTGACGACACCATCGACCCCGCCGACGGCGAGACTGGTGAATTGACAGTTATGCGAGTTCAAATGTCAGTTTTTGGCGGTTTTTGGGCGGGAATAGTCTTTTTAAACTCAAAAATTTGAATTCTAGTTCATATTTTCCCTCTAAAAATAAAGTGAAACTCTACCAATTTCATTCCTATAGAGTCCCTGATAATCCCAGAATGCGAGTTTTCAATCGGCGAAAGTTTATTAGTGCAGAAGCGCAGCGAATCTTCAGCAAGTTACCGACGAAGAAAAGATTGATCAAAGAACGAGGATTCGTGAATCGCAGATTGAATATTCTCCTGACAGATATTGAAGAAATGATAGTGCGGTAAAGATGGGAAGTGTTGTGCTACACTACTGCCGTCGTGGTGGTTCCTGTGGTAAAAGAATTTTATGCAAATTTACATGAAATCAACCAAGGAGTTGTTTATGTGCAAGGAAGATGGATTACTTTCACTCCTACACGAATCAGTGAATTATATATGATTGAGAATGTTCATGTCTCCCACTATTCCAATTTCGTCCCAATAAGAGACCAGATGAATGTGATTTACCAATATTTAATGGATGAAATTGACGACTGGGAAACATGAGAAAATGGGTATGTTAGTTTTTCTACAACACTCCTGAATCCAATTTCAAAACATTGGTACTTTTCATTTTTGCAAAACTGTTACCGACAATGAAGATAGGTAATGTTTCTAAAGAAAGTGCCATTTTGAATTATTGCATCCAAAAGGGACTATCGATCGACTTTGGATTTATAATTGTGAAGTTGGTTTTGGGCCTGATCATTCATGGATCAACTTATGGGCTTGAACACCCCTCCACAATTTTCTCACTTTGCAGTCAGTTCCAAGTGTCCTATGAAAATTGGGAAAAGGTACTGCTACCTTGGAAGCCTTTGGATCCAACTGAAAGATTCCCAGTTTTTTAAGATGAAAATGACATGGCCATTATAGTAGATCGAGCATCTCAGAATTCACTACCCATTCAACCCTTAGTCCCTGATAAGTCTTTGGTGATCCTGCGCCGAATCAAGAAATTGGAAAAGGAGGTACAAAATGGCATGAATGTGATTAATAATATCTCTGATTTCTTTGATCATCTGGACTAGAGGATGAAAGAGCAATTTTCTCACTCTGGACATTTAGAAGATAGTTTGATACGACTGATGAGGAGGATTCTACTGAAGAATTTTTGTTCCACCCTTCTACAACCTCTTCATTCATGTGCAATCAATGGGTGATCTCAGAGGAGAATCGAGTACCGAGTCTGAGGATTAGTAGATTTATATCACTACTTATCTGTCTATCTATGTATTTTGATTTGAACTTTATATTTGCTTTGCTTTAGAATTATGCTTTTAAATCTCTGTATAGTTGAGACTAAGCGTAAGATATTTTGTTTTCAGCATTTTGAGTGTTATGGCTTGGATTGCGATGCTGAATTAATGTATTGAGGTTGAGAAAATACCAAACTTAGGTGTGTTATGTAACATATATTGTACCTCTTGGAATTTATATATATATGTGATGTTTTGTGTTGTGAAAGTTTATATGTGCTAATTACATCATTTAGTTATTTAAAATTATGTCTATAATGATTAAACGGATATCGTTTAGGCTTGGAATTGATCAAAATTGCAAAAATGCCGAATTTGGACAAAATCAGTACCCACCGACGGCGTCCTTGACGCCGCCGACGGCGAGATTTTTCTGAGACTTAGGATTTAAATTCCAATTGAGCGCGCTGACAGCGCCATCAACCCCGCCAATGGCGAGCTCACAAAAAACACCTTTAACCGCGATTTTGACAAGTCAACCGCCACTATTCATCATCCCCTTCCTGCTAAAAATGCCATTTTGACCTTGGGCTTGAGAGATCTTGGATTAAGAGGCGATTTCAAGGCTTTTTGACACCGAATTTGATCATCTCTAGGTAAGAGCTTCACTCCAAGCTAAAAATATTTGATTTCCACCATTAATTTCTTCCACATTGAGGAGATCCAAAAAATTTGGGAATGTGAAGAAATTTTGGGAGAAAATTCATGGATCTTATTGTTGAACTCTTAGAATTACTATTGGAAGCCATGGTTTACATATTTAAAGTAATTTTTGGAATTTTTCTATAACTTGATTAGATTAAAATGGCTCCACAACAAAAGAAAAGAGTTAAGTTTGACTAGTCTCGCTTCGTCAATGCGATGGCTAAAACAAAATTTACTTCTATATTTAAAGGAAAGAAGTGCATACAAGATCGAGTTTTTGAAAGTCCGAGAGGAGAAATCGTACGAGTTATTGTCGAGCGCAGGTGAGAAAAATTTTGTTACACCACCAATAAAGCTGATGCAAATGTTGTGAAGGAGTTCTATGCCAATGTGATTTATTCTGATGACGGAATCATTCAACTGCGTGGATTCCCTATTGAGTTTACTGCTGCCCGCATCAATAATTTTTATGAAGTCCCAGACTTACAACTGCCAATATGAATCCTTTAGTACGATGGAAGGCCCTCTTAATGATGTGATCAACTTTCTCACTGATGGGAAAGGAACATGGAAGCAGTGAGAAAAGGTAAATTTTTTTTGCTTCCATGCTGAATGCCACCTCTAAGGCGTGGCACTATTTCATTTCCTCTACTCTGTTACCGACCTAGCACTATAGTGGTGTACGTATAGAATGATCTATTCTAAATTTCTATATTTAGAATAGTAGAACTATAGATGTGGGGAGAATAATTTTGAAGAATATATTGACTATGGTAAGGAGTGAGACTAGTGGAGGTCTAGAACATCCTGGACTTATTTATACAATTTACAAACTTTTTGGAGTAGAATTTGGAGATGAAGAATGGGTTTATCCTATGAAACCCATTAGTAAAGCTAATTTGAAGACTTATGAATCCCATGAGAAATGGAAAACTGGGAGTAGAAGTCAAGAACCTTCTACTGGTAGAGATGTCCCTTCTACAAGTTAAGACCTTCCACCTTCTAGTTCCCCTACTCTCTCTGATTTGATGAATGAGTTGACCTTGTAGCGGAAGAGCATAGAATTGATAGGTGAAAGAATTGGAGGTTTAGAACATCGACATGATTATGATAGTGAGTATCTGCAGAGGCATTCAAATTTTGAGGTAGCCTATTATGCAGCTCAGGCCCGACACTACAGAGCAGAGCCTGATGTTATGTTTCCTGAAAGCCCTCGATGTACTCAGTATCAACCCAATCCACCTGCTGATCAAGGCGATGAAAATATAGCTTAGGATTTTGATATAGAATGAAATTGATTTACTTATGTTTGTATTTTTATTTTATATAATCTTTTTGTAATAGAAATGGATGTTTATGTATTTGAACTTTCATTTTGTGTACTTGGATAATTGTAATTTTTATAAAGTTAGTGTGGTAGTTAAATATGCATGTGTAGTTCAATAGAATTTAAGTAGAATTGTGGATTGTAATGTGATTTTCATTTTGCATTTTTAAGTTTTAATTATTTAGTATTGTGATTGTGTTAGGAAATATTGTGCATATTTAATGTTTCAATTTTATACTTATTTCAAAATTTCATTATGCAGAAATTCCTCTAATGATTCATATGTGTAGAAAGCTCCTAATATTACAGACCAGGTGAAGTAAAAATTGGAGAAGGCATGCAGAAATTTCAGAATGATGAAAATGCCTATAATACTGAGGTATGATTTATATTTATAGTTGTTCTTTCCACCTATATTATTTTATATTTAAAAATTTAAGTTTGGGGGAGGGAAGAAAAATATTAAATATTAGATGTCCTCTATTTTAATATTTTCAAAAACTATTTATATGATTTCATGTAGTGAATTTAATTCAGGTAACTATATTTCTTACAACTTTTTAAATATTTTATGGTAGATTTAAACAAATATTTTTGTAATGAAAATTAATTTTTGTAACTTAAGATATCTAGTACAAGAGAATAAGATTATAGTTAACTATTTAAAGTAAGGAAAACTATATTTTGAAGTATTAAGAATCTGGAAATTCATTTGAGAAGAAAAGATTGGGGCTCAATTATGTAAAAACTATGAAATATTTATAAGGTAAAGAAATGCTTTGAGTTTCAAATTTAGAGAAAGAAAAGTGAAGTTCAAAATTATTAAAGACTATCCAGATATAATAATCCTCACTTGAAAAAGGAAAAAGAAAGGATTGAAAACAATCCCTGAAAAGAAAAGAAAAATATATAGGTTTGAAAGCAATCCAAATGAAAAAGAAAAAAAGAAAGAAAAATTATGGAAGTGAGGAGAAGCTTGAGGATATGCCTAATCTGGACCTACCTAAAGGGAAAACTTAAATACATTCCTGAACTTATATTTATGAAATTAGATCTTTTATTAGTGGAGTTCTCATGTAGTTCCTATCTCTTGAATATTCTAAGTGACTTAATATTACAACATATAGTCATTCTTGAAATAAATAGAAGACTAGAACTCTTAAACTTGATGACTAGATAATCTTGTGGCTTTCAATTACTTGAATTTTTTCTGAAAATCTCACTATGATATTTATTTAAGTCAAATGTATAGTATTTCTGAATTAAAATTTTACTGCAGTAGATCATAACTTTTATATAGTAGTAGAATTACTTGAGGACAAGTAATAGTTAAGTTTGGGGTATTTTTGACCAAAGGAAAATATGTTGAGATTTTCATACATATTTTATGTTGTTTTTAATGATATTACACTTTAAAGAAAGGTATTTTTGATATTTTGTTGCAGGAATGATGAATTAGGGTCATTAGATCAAAAAGATGCAAAAGGAGCAAATTTAAAGCGAAAAGTACTAAAATGTGGAGATTTAAATTAGGTCGTCGACGGCACCCTCGACCCCGCCGAGGACAAATTCTTCAGAAGCCCGCCGACGGCGCCCTCAATGCCGCCGACGGCGAGATCGACAGTTATGCCTACTCAAGCTTTGGATAAGGCCAAATTTTGAAGTGATGCTTAGGAAACTCTTGGGAAAGCTCATCCACAACTTTAAAAGAACATTTTGGCTGAAAATTAGAGAGGTCATAAAGTGTATAGATTTTCCATTAGTGTGTAACAATTGTGAGGATTTCTTCGAGAGATTGTAAGAGTGGAGGGAAAGTAAGAGATTTCTTCCTCCTTGCTACTTCGAAAAGGAATTCTGTGTGTTGTAAAGAAAGGAAGAGATTCAGAGGAACTTTGAGGAGTGTTCTTGGGGAGAAATTAGAGCTAAGTTATTTACTTGTTGTAGTTTGTATGACTTTGATTTTATATATGAATTTCAAGTTTTGTTGTGTTTTTTCCTTGAGTTTTGAGTAGTTTTCTGTCTTTCTCCTTGTCTCGAGATTTGTGAAATGGTGATTTGAATTGGTGAAGCCATGAAAATGTTTAAGAAATTGTGATGATCTTTTCACTTCGATCTTAAGTTACTTTCAATCTGGTCAATTGATTTGTTAAANGTGATGATCTTTTCACTTCGATCTTAAGTTACTTTCAATCTGGTCAATTGATTTGTTAAAATATGTTGAGTTTTACAACTAAAGTGAAGATTACATCCAAGATTCAAGGAGGACAAAGCCCTTGGAAGTTAGGTGCTAATAAATAGGGAAATAATATTATCGGGCGTAGAATTGGAGATTTTAGAGTGACAGACTAAAATCCCCAATTCGGTCTTATCTTTTAGGTGTTGAAGTATAGATGTTAGCCCTCAGGTGAGGGGAACGTGGGAGCTCCAAAGTGAGAGCCTGTATCCTCCCAGCCTAGCCACATATTCAGTAAACAAGCATAGGATTAGTCAAGGTTCTTTATGCTTGGACCAAAGGGTAAAGAATATGTATGCTCCTATTTGACACAATATAAATTGAACTAATTCATTTTATCCATTCACTATAATTTCTTTACAAGGAGAAGGATGCTTTCTTATATATTGAATATCAAAATTAAACCCTACTTAATATCATTAGTTATTTATTAATTATTAAAATTATCTATTTATTTCAATTACTTATTAGTGACAGATAAGAAAATTGAACGTCATTGTTGTGATTAAAGTATTGCTTTTCTAAAGTCTTAGTCTGTAATTCTAAACTACTCCCTGTGGGATCGATATCTAGGACTCCATGAGAGCCTTATATTACATGAGCGATAAGTATATTTGCGTTGATAAGTGTGACTTTACAATTTTTGAATATTTAATATGTTTATATTTATCTTATATTTTATTACATATATAAAGTCGTTGTCAACCATGATTTACCAGATTAGATAATAATTCAAACTTCTTACAATGGATTAGTAGGATCACTTAGAGCTTTTAAAGATGCTGCTGTAGGTGGATCTTTAATGTCAAAACCATTTGATGAAGCATACTCTTTAATAGAAGAAATGACTACTAATAATTTCTGATGGCCCTCTAAATGGGTAAATTCTAAGAGAGTAGCTAATATTCATGAACCTGATGCAATGTCTATTTTAACATCTCAAATTGATGATATATTGAAAAATATTGATCAAATTGGAGTGAAATATTCTCAAATACTACCAGTATTAGAGGAAAATTCACTAGAGCAGATAATTCATACTAAATCATTTTATGAAACTTTTAATTTTATTAATAATTGAAATAACAATCTTTATTCTAACTATTTCAATGCTGGAAGGAAAACTCACCCAAATTTTAGTTAGAATAATTATAACAATTCAGTGAACCCCTCAGGAAATTTAAATAATCAAGGAAATCCTAATTATCAACCTTATTATCCTTCTAGATTTAATAATGGCAGAGGTAATGCTAAATATGAGAAATCAAATACAAACTCCAGGGGCTGCTATAAGAAATACGGAAAGTCAATTAGGATATATTGTTACTGCACTTAGTAACAACCTTCAAGAAATCTTTTGAGTACTGTGGAAGTTAATTCCAAAGATCAATATAAGGAACAAATTAAAGCTATTCAATTATGAAATGGAAAAGAAGTTGAAACAAGAATCCAAACAGAAAATGAAGTTAATGAGGAGAAGGAAGAGATGGAAAGTGACCATAATGAAAATGAACAAACAGAAGTTCCTTTAGAAAAACCATTACCTACATTTCCTCAATGACTAAAACAGAAGAATAAAGACAAACAAATTACAAATATTTTGGAAATCCTTAAAAATTTAACGATAGCATTCCTTTCAATGAGGCTTTGGAACAAATGTCAAGTTATGTGAAATTTATGAAAGATATACTAAACAAGAAAATAAAGTTTTTCAGATTATGAGCTTGTTGCACTTAGTGAAGAGTGTAGCGCTATTATCGAGAAAAAGCTTCCTGAAAAATTTAAAAGATCATGATAGTTTAACTATACTTTGTGTAATTGGTGAAAAGTTTTATGGAAAGGCCTTATGTGATTTAGGAGCAAGTATCAATCTTATGCCTCTATCAATTTTTAAACGTTTAGATTTAGGAGAGATTTCCCCTACTACTGTAACTCTTTAGTTAACTGATCGATTAATCACTTATCCTAAAGGAGTTACAGAAGATGTATTAGTAAAAGTGGATAAATTTATTTTCCCTAAGAACTTTATAGTATTAGATATGGAGGAAAATAAGCATATTCCTATTATTTTGGGGAGACCATTACTTGTAACAGGGAGAGCTATGATAAATGTGTAAAATAGAGAATTAATAATTTAATGTTGCAAAAGCTATGAAATATCCTGCAATAAAAAGAGATAATGAATGTTTTAGGATGGAAGTTATCGATTATCTAAGGAATGAGCAATTTTAGAAAGAGTTTGAAGAAAAGTTAAAGTAAGAAGAATTTAGTGAAAATGAGGATGACATAAAAGAAGAAATTTTAGATTATATTCAAGACAAATTTGAAACTTTAGATTTGTTGGAAAATGATAATAAAAATCTTATTACTTCAAGTATTAAACCACCTAAACTTGAAATGAAAGTATTACCTGCCTATTTAAAATACGTATTTACAGGAGATTCATCTACATTTTCTGTTATTGTATCTTCCGAGTTAACTAAAATTCAAGAACAAAAATTAATAGAAATGTTAAAAAGATATAAAAAGGCTTTTGGATGGACTTTAAGAGATATTAAAGGAATTAGTCCTTCAATTTATATACACAAAATTTTATCAGATAAATAATACGAAACTACAGCTGATCCTCAGTGGAGATTAAACCCAATAATCAAAAAATTTATTATTAAAGGAATTTTAAAATGGTTAGATGCTGAAATTATATATTTTATTTCAGACAGTGCTTGGGTGAACCCAATTCACTCTGTTCCAAAGAAACGAGGAGTGAATGTTGAAGTAAATGAGAAAAAAGAATTAATTTCAATAAGACAAGTTACTGGTTAGCAAATTTGTATAGACTGTAGAAAATTAAACTTGGTCACCAGAAAAGATCACTTTCCCTTACCCTTTCTAGACCAAATGTTGGATAGATTGGCTAGAAACAAATATTTCTATTTTTTACATGGATATACCGGTTATCATCAAATTCCAATTGCTCCAGAGGATCAATAAAAGATAACATTTACAAGCCCTTGTGAAATATTTTCTTTTCGTAGAATGCATTTTGGACTATGCAATGCACCTGCAACATTTCAAAGATGTACGATGTCAATATTTAGTAATTTGATTGAGCATGGAATGAAAGTATTTATGGATGATTTTTTTGTGTTCAAGACTTCATTCGAATTATGCTTAAATAATTTAGAAAAATTTCTGGAATTATGTGAAAAAATTAACCTGGTATTAAATTGGGAAAATGTTAATTTATGGTTGTAGGAGGAAATGTACTTGGTCATAAAATTTCTAAAAATGGCATGGAAGTAGATCCTACAAAAGTTCAAGTTATTGAAAAATTACCACTACCGACTACGGTCAGAGGGGTAAGAAGTTTTCTAGGACACACTGGTTTCTACAACAATTATATAAAGAATTTTTAAAAAATAACTACGACATTATGCCAACTTTTAGAAGAAGATACGGAATTTGAATTTAATGAAGAATGCATAAAATTATTTAAATTATTGAAAGAGAAGTTAATTACTGCACCTATAATAGTCCCATCTTATTAGGAAAAACCATTTGAAATAATGTGCGATGCTAGTGATTATGCTATAAGAGTTGTTTTAGGACAAAGGCACATTTTAAAGTAATATATTATGCTAGTAAAACTCTGAATGATGCTCAAATTAACTACATTACTGCTTAAAGAGAGTTATTAGGTGTTGTCTCTGCCTTTGATAAATTTTGACCTTACTTAATTGAAACTAAATGTATAGTGCATATAGATCATTCTACTATTAAATACTTAATGCAAAAGAAAGATGTTAAACCAAGGTTAATTAGATGGATACTTCTATTGCAAGAGTTTGATTTTTCTGTAGTTGATAGAAAAGGAAATGATGATCAAATAGTCGATCATTTGTCTAGACTAGAAAAAGAAATATTAACTAATTTTGTAAATGAAATTTTTTAAAATTTTCTTGATGAACAATTATATAGTATTGATGAAATAGATACACTGTGGTATGCCGATATAACACAGTATATTATAAGTGATATTCTACCACCAGATATTAATAATAAAAATTTAAATAAATTTATATATGATTAAAAATTTTATTTTTTGGATGACCCGTATTTATATAAACAATGTAAACATTTAATTATTAGAATGTGTGTGCCTTAGGAAGAAACTCAACAAACCATTAAAAGATGTCATGATTCTAAATTTGGAGGACATTTTGGATCAAATATAACTACTTATAAAAGTTTGCAAGTTGGATTTTATTGGCCTACTCTTTTTAGAGATGTTAATGAATATATTAAAACAGTTGATCGATGTCAGCGAGTTGGAAATATTTTTAGAAGAAACAAAATGCCTCTATATTACACATTGAAAGTTAAAATTTTTGATGTGTCAGGATTAGATTTTATTGGACCATTTATGCCTCATTTTGAATTTTATATATATTACTAGTTGTTGATTATATGTCCAAATGGATTGAAGCTGTTTTTGTACCTAAATGTGATGCTCGGAGTGTTTCTAATTTTTTAGATAAAAACATTTTTACAAGATATGGAATGCCGAGAGTAATTATTACAGAAGGAGGATCCCATTTTAGAAATAAGAGAATCGAGAAATTGGTTAAAAAAATACGATAGTATGCATAGATTCTTTACTGCTTATCATCCTCAGAACAACAGTTTAGCAGAAATATGGAATATTGAAATAAAATAAATTTTAGAAAAAGTTGTAAATTTTTATAAACTGCATTGGTCGGCTAGATTAGATATTGCATTATGGGCATACAAAACTACTTACAAAACTTCAATAGGAATGTCCCCACACAGACTTACTTTTTAGAAAAACATACCACCTACCAGTAGAATTGGTGCATATAGCATTTTGGGCTATTAAGAAATTTAATTTTTATCTAAAAGATGCTGGTGAGAAAAGATTACTGTAACTCAATGAACTTGAGGATATCAGAAATGAAACATATGATAATGTAAAAATCTATAAAGAGAAAATGAAAACATGGCATGATCGAAAGATTATTAATAAGAAGTTTGAACCTGGATAAGAAGTTCAATTATATAATAAAAAATTGAGATTATTTCCAGGAGAACTGAAATGCAGATTGTTAGGCTTAGAAATGATTTTAATCTAAAAGATGTTGATGAGAAAAGATAATTGCAACTCAATGAACTTGAGGAGATTAGAAATGAAGCATATGATATTAAAAAATCTATAATGAGAAAATGAAAATATGGCATGATCAAAAGATTATTCAGAAGAATTTTGAACCTGGACAAGAAGTTCTACTATATAATACAAGATTGAGATTGTTTCCAGGAAAACTGAAATGCAGATGGTTAGGCTTAGAAATGATTTTAATCTAAAAGATGTTGATGAGAAAAGATAATTGCAACTCAATGAACTTGAGGAGATTAGAAATGAAGCATATGATATTAAAAAATCTATAATGAGAAAATGAAAATATGGCATGATCAAAAGATTATTCAGAAGAATTTTGAACCTGGACAAGAAGTTCTACTATATAATACAAGATTGAGATTATTTCCAGGAAACATGAAATCTAGATGGTTAGTACCATTTAAAGTGATTAAGGTTTATCATTATGGAATTGTTGTGATTAAAGATCCTAACACTAGAAAGATATTTAAAGTTAATGGGCATTATTTAAAACACTATTATGAAGGACGCATATCTCAATTTAAAGAACTTTTAATGTTAAGTTAACCCAACTAAATAAATGGTATGTCAAGCTGACGACGTTAAATCAAGCGCTTTGTGGGAGGCAACCCATACTTATATGTCTATGTATTACTATTTAGTTTGTTAAGTGTCTTAGATATTAGTAGATAATAATCCTACATAATTGCATTTATTATAAATTAAGTTCAATAATGGTATTGGAAGAAATGTTGGAATCTAATTGAATGAAGAATAAAAATTGCAAAAGTTTGGCCACTCGGCACTCAAGAAAATGGATCTCAGTGCCAGCAGCGCTCATCGGGAGTGTCGGTGGCGCTGAGAGTTGTTGGACGGTTCCTGCGACTTTTGGCGGACTTTACCAGGATTTCTCTCAATAATAACCACCAGGAGGTGTTTTTAAAGTCCTAAAAACTGTCTATGATGCCTAGAAACTTTCTATTTTTGAATTCCAGGCTTCCAATTCCAAAAATACTTCAAGGTATAGAGTTTTGAATAGATGAAAGTTTAATAATTTCGATGGGCAGAGATTATATGATAAAGTTATTATGAAAAAGAGATTGATCAAGGAAAGAGGAATTGTTAATCATGGATTGATCAATCCAGGTGCTCGAGTTGACAAGATTATTCTGTAAAGGCGATGGGAATTTCTGTGCTACACTACTGTTGTGGTTGTTGTACGTGTAATGAAGGGGTTAAATGCAAATATACATGGAATTACCCAAGGAGTTGTCTTCATACGAGGTAAGGCTGTACCATTTACTCCTGCGTTTATTAATGAATTACATATCATAGAAAATGTTCTAATCTGTCATTATGCAAATTTCATTCCAACGCAAGATTTGATGCAAGATATTTATAATTTTATGACAGATGAAAGTGAAATGTGGGAAGTACGAGATAAAGGATATATTAGTTTTCCTGCTTCATTACTTAATCCAATTTTGAAGCAGTGGCGTTTTTTTTTATTTGAGAAAAATTATTCCCTACTATGAAGATCAGTAGAGTCACCAAGGAGAGTCACTAAATGCTATTATAGATCATTTCTCACTTGCTTCAACTCCATTAATTCCACAAACATTTACAAGTTTTCTTGCTTTAGAGAAGAAACTGAAGGAAATTGAAAGAGAACTTTAGAGTATTATAAATGCAGTGGGAGATCTCAAGTACCTCTTTTATCACTTAGAATGGAGAATGAAAGAGAATTTTGATCACACTGGAATTTTTTAAGTAGGATTAGTTCGGTTGTTTAAAGAAAAGGGGAGGATCGAAGAAAATTTGACAGATCAATTCCTGTGCTGATCCTTCTACAACTTATATGTTCATTACCAATCTATGGGAGATATTAGAGGAGGTGAAAGCACTGAAGATGAGGCTAAATGATTGAAGATTGTGAATTATCAACTTACTTAAGAGTGCTTATGTGTTTAGTGTAATTGTGTGGATTTGGTTTGGTATGATTTGGTTTGTTTTTTCTTTAGAATTATGAACTTTGATTATGTGTATAGTTTCGTGTCAGCATTTAGTGTTGTGGCTTGATTTTGACACTAATTTATAATTAATTTGCTTAATATATGTGAATTTGTGATTTGTGAAATGTGTTTGTAAAAAGTGTATTTTCATATATAAAAGACAGTTTGTTGTTATCTGTGAAAATGATTTTTTGTGAAATGTGTATTTATGAATTTAGTAAAAAATTTGAGTTTAAAAATAGTAAAAACTTTGGAGAAAATTGAAATGAAATTGAAAATTTGAAAATCAAAATAGTGAATTTCGGTCCTTCAACACCGCGGCGTTGGCATTGGCGTCGACGGTGCCTTCGACCCGAGAGTGACGAATTAACCCTTTAATTCATGATTTTCACCACAAACCTCAATTTTTACCCCTTTAGTCACCTTCAACATTTGGTTTTGCACCTAGGGCTTGATTTTGAGCAGATTTGAGGTGATTTAGAGGCAAAGGAACTTCATATTTCGTTTTTTCTAAGTAAGAGCTACACTTTAAAGTAAAAATTTTTTATTTTCACCAAAGATTTTTCTTACATTGACTAGATCCAAAATTTTGAAACTTTTTTGAGAGATTTTGAGAAAATGCTTTGGTGAAGAACTCTTACTGAGTGGATTTAAGTTTAAAGTGATTTACATTTTGATTTTTAGAATTTTGGAATTTATTCAGATTTTTTTTTCAAAATTTTCTAGATTTTCTATGGCATCTAGATCGAGCAAAAGGAAAGTAGAATAAGACGAGTAAGGGTTTATTAGCTTTAGAGCCAGTGCTTGATTTCATAGTCTTCAAGAAAATAAAAAGTGATTCAGGACCGAGGTTTTAAAAATCCATGAGAAGTTGAACGATTGATTATCGCTCGACAGTGGGAAAACTTTTGCTACTTTACTGCCGAAGCAATTTTTGGGATTTTGATGGAATTTTATGCCAACCTTCCTGAGGCTTCTGATGATTTTGTTTTTGTTCGAGGAAAAAGGGGGAGTTTACTAAAAAAAAAATCAATGAGTTTTATCAATTAGAAGAAGTTTATAGATGCCAGTATCTTTCATTTTCTGATACAGATCAAGCCTTAGATAAAGTTATTTCTTTTCTGACTACTGTAAAAGGGTCTTGGAAAATAAAGAATGGATTTAAAGTTAACTTTCCCCTTTCTATGTTAAATGTAGTGTCTAAGGCCAGACATTATTTTATTTCCTGGAGGATGATTCCAACAAACCATCATAGTGGAGTGACCAAGGATAGAGTCATCCTGAACATCTGTATTCAATAAGTGATGGATATAAATTTAGGCTCTATCATTTATATCAAAATTTTATCGTTTGCTCTAGGAGAGACCACTAGTGGATTGGCACACCCTACTCACATTACACACTTTGTGTGCATGCAGGAGTTGATTTCAAACCTGATGAGGAGAGGATTAAGCCTCAGAGACCAATTGGGTTTGTCAACATCAAGACTTATAAATCCCATGTTGATTAGAGATCTGAAAGACAGGCCAGGGATATTTTTTCTACTTATAGAACCCCTACTTTTAGTGAGCCTACTTCAAGTGACCCCAACAACAAAGAGTTGTTGGACCAGATGATGACTCAGCAGAGAGATAATTTGAGGATGGATCATAGGATATAGAATATGGAGGCCAGAAATGCTCACACTGATGATCTGATTCGCCAAAAATGTGAGTATGATGTTGCTTCTAATGATGCTTTAGTGAGATACTTGACCATACAGTTTAGTTCCCTATTCACCCTACTTATACTCCATATCAGCAGCAGAAGTTGGATGTCGATGATAAGAAAGATGATGGATGGTGATCTTTCTTTTTTGTTTGTTTGTATGTGTTTGTACTGTGTGATTGTACTATTTGTGTTATGTTTTGTTGAGACTCTATTGTTATGTTATGTGAAACTATATTGTGAAAAACTAATTTCATTTTTAGAATTTAGTTTAGTTCTTTTGTTATTTTGAACACTTTGTTATGTATTGTGATTAGCTCTTTCTAAGCAAATTTTATATGTATTATGTGAAATTTAATGTTTTTAGCCTTGTAGTTTTCATATTAGCACATGCAGTATTTCAAAATTTATGTTAAAAAATCAGAATCTCCAACATGTATGAATTTTTTTATGTAATTTATGCTTTCTTTCACTCTTCATTTATAAAGTTCGTCATGTAAAAAAAAATTCTTTTAAAAATTTAAGTTTGATGGGGAAGAAGAAAAATAATTTTTAGAAAAAGAGAAAGAAATTAATTTTATTTGTCCTCACTTCACTAAATTTTCAAAATTTTAAAGCTAAAATGAACTTTGGTATTAAGCGTTAACTCTAGATAACAATATTTATGTTTCTAAATATATAGTAAATTTAAGTAAAAATTTTCAATAATAAAGGTTAATTCTAGGGGCTAAGATATTTTGTAAAAGAGAATAAGACTATGTTTTTATATTTTTAGTAAAGAAAATTTGTATTTTTGAAATACTAAAAAAATCTTAAAAGATTCATGTAAAAAGAAAAGAATTAAACTTTATGAATTCTTTAAGTTAATACAAATTTGTTAAGTGAAGAAATGTAAAAAGTTTTTAAATTTATGAAGAGGATAGTGAAGTTCAAACTCATTAAAGGTTATCCAGATATAGTAATCCTCAAAAAAAGAAAAGAAAAAAGAAAAGAAAAAAAAAGAAAAGAAGAAGAAAAGAAAAAGAAAAGATGTGGCGAGAAGCTTGAGGAGATGCCTAATTAAAAATTGCATTCACTTGAATCAACTTAAGGAAAAAGACTTGGATACATTTTCTAAACTTTTGATTTGAATATTAGCTTAATTATTAATAAAGCTTTATGAAGTTCATTTTCATATGAATTTCCTAAATGACTTTAATATAACAAATTGCAATTTTTCTTGAAATAAATAGAGGATAAAAAACCTTAGATTATCTTTATTAGTATTAACTTGAATTATTTTGAATTATTCTTAAGTTAGACTATTATGTTTAGGGAACTAAAATATGGAAGTCTAAAAGTTAAATTCTTTACCTCAAGTCATATTTTTATGTGGTAGAGAAGTTGCTTGAGGACTAGTAACATGTAAGTTTGGGGGATTTTCATACATCAAAAATATATGCAATTTTAGACCCATATTTTATACTTATTTTTGGTGATATTGCACTTTGATGGAAGGTATTTTGATGTTTTCTTGCATGTTGTTGATTTGTAGTGCTTAAAGCAAAAAGGAAGCAAAAAGGATGAAATCTGGAGTCAAATGACGTTTTTGAGGAAATACTGAGCGCCGGCACCGCCAAGGTCAGTGCTGATGGCGCAGAACAACCAAAAGCTGGAGAAATTTTACTCAGCGTCGACATAGCCAAAAGTTTTCTATAAGGTTTGATCTATTTAGATTATTTTGGAAGAGTTTTTGGAGGCTCCTCTTGGAGAACCGACCTTAGTCTTTATTTGGGGTCAAATTTCATCACAAAACGGGCTCCTCTACGTTCATTTTTTTCTATTCACAACGTTCCACCACGCCACATTTTCATAATCCATCTTCACTCAACAACCATATTGGAGTCAATTAATAATTTTTCCTTTATGGTTTAGAGTTTTTGTGGTGAGATTTAGTGTGAAACTCTCTGTAAGAGTGTTGGAGAAGGAGAAAAGTGAGAGAGTTCTTCTTCCTGTAATTCTAAGGAAAGGCTACGAAGGATTTGCTTTGAGAAAGAGTTCCAGATAAGTTTGTTTGTTTATTTAGTGTTGCACGAACTTTCTTTTATATATGAAATTTGTGTTTTGTCATATATTTCTGATGAAGTCTGAGTATTTCACTCTATCTTTCTCCCTACTCTGAGATATGGTGAAATAAAGAGATAAAATGAATGTGCAATAATTTAAATATAAAATAAATTTTTGATGATTTTTCAACTCCGAACTTAATTTACTTTTCAATCTGGCTAATTAATTTGTTAAAATATGTTTTGAAACATATGATTCAAGAAATGGTGAATGAGTTCTACAATAGATTGAGGGTCACATTTGATTTCATGAAGGAGAAATTCATTCAAGAAATTAAGTGCAAATAAATAGGAAAATATTCTTTGATAGGTGTAGAATTGGAGAATCTTTAGGGCGACAGACTAAAATCTCCAATTTTGTCTTAGTGTTTAAAAACTAAAGCTAGAGTTAGCCTTTAGGTGAAGGGAAGTGGGACCTCTGGAGTGGGAGTCGGTATCCTCCTAGCCTAGTCATAGATTTAGGGACCAAACCTAAGATTAACCAATGATTTTTTATGCACTGCATCAGGGCAGAAAATTTAAATTGCTCCTATTTGGCACAATACATGTTATAAACATTTATCTCATATCATTTCACCAGAATTTCATTATAGTGCGAACGATGATTTTTCCCAAAATTTTTCATTATAGTGCCTTACATATCAAAATATGGATCATCGGGGTAAGAGTATCATAATTTGTGAAGAAGTCATAAAAATATATTATAGGAAGGCCAAAGTTCCTTATTGGGAAGGTCATATATCTTACAATAAAAGGAAAGATAACTACCAGGTTCCATTGAAGGAGGTTTTATTTCATTTGGATGTTAAATGGCGGTTCTAGATAAGGAATGTTATGCGACTTATATCCTATCCTAAAGAAATAACTATGGGAAAGCCATATTTCCATGTCAGGAAGGTCTTGCATCCAGTAGTTAGAAAGAGAGTAGATGCCATAATCCATTTAAGAGGTCTTATACTACTACTCAGAGATATCAAATGTCGATGTCTGTCAGTTTTAAGAAGGAATGTTATGTTAATTACATCTTATCTCAAAGAGATAACAATTGGAAAGACATATATCTGTTTTAGGAAGGTCTACATCCAATAGTTAAAAGGAGAGTAGATGTCATAATCTATTTAAGGAGGTCTTGTATTTCTACTCAGTGATGCCAACTGTTCATGGTTGTCAGTTTTGAGAAGGAATGTTATACGACTTATATCCTATCTTAAAGAAATAACTATAGGAAAGCCATAACTCCATGTTAGGAAGGTCTTCCATCCAATGGTTAGAAGGAGAGTGGATGTAATAAGTTATTCAAGCAGGTCTTATACTACTACTCATAGATGTCAAATGTTGATGTTTGTCAATTTTAGGAAGGAATGTTATGCGACTTACATCCTATCACAAATGAATAACTATAAGTAAGCCATATATTTGTGTCAGGAAGGTCTTACATCCAATAGATATAAGGAGAGTAGATGTCATAATCAAATTAAGGAGGTCTTATACTACTACTCAGAGATGTCAAGGGTTGATTTTGGAAGAGAAACTCTAAGTTACTTACATCCTGTTATAAAGAAAAGATTAAAGGAATGTCATAATCCTGTGTTAGGAAGGTCTTACATCCGATAGTAAGAGAGTGAGAGTAGATGCCATATTCCATCTAAGGAGGTCTTACACTACAACTCAAAGATATCAATGTCAGTTTTGGTAGAGGAATGCTATGTGACTTACATCCTATTCCAAAAGAAAATACTAAAGAAATGCCATAATTCAATTTTGGGAAGGTCTTTTATCCAATAGTAAGAAAGGGAGAGAGAGTAGATGTCATATTCCATCTAAGGAGGTCTTACACCACTTTTCAAAGATGTCAAATTTCAACACGTTTGTCTTAAGAAGGAATTCTAGGAGAATTATATCCTACCCAAAAGAAAGCTAAGGAAGGCTAAAATTCCGTGTCAGGAAAGCCTTATACCTAATAGCAAGAAGGAGAGTGGATGCCATAATTAATTGAAGGAGGTCTTATAACACTACTTAGAAATGTTAAATGTCAGTTTTGGGAAGGAAATCTAAGGGACTTATATTCCATTTCAAAAAAAAGATAAAGGTAGGCTAAAATTTTGTGTCAGGAAAGCCTTACACCTAGTAGCAAGAAGAAGAGTGGACGCCATACTCAATTGAAGGAGGTCTTACACCTCTACTTAGAAATTTCAAATGTTAGTTTTGGGTAGGACAACTAAGAGACTTATATCCTATCCTATAAGAAAATCTAAAGGAAGGCTAAAATTTCATGTTAGGAAAGCCTCATACCTAGTAGCAATAAAGAGAGTGGATACCATACTGCATTCAAGGAGGTCTTATACCGCTACTTAGAAATTTCAAATTTCAATCTTGGGAAGGAAAGCTAAGTGACCTATATCCTATCCCAATGAAATAGCAAAAGGAAAGCCATGATGTCATGTCAGGAAGGTCTTACATCCAATAACAGGAGAGAGAGAGAGAGTGGTTTCCATATTCTATTAAAGGAGGCCTTATATCATCTCTCAAATATGTCAAATGTTAGGTACCTATGTTATTAGAAAGTAATATCAGGGGACTGATATCGTAACTAAGAGGAAAACGGGAAAGCTAGAGGAAATTCATAAGTCCATGTCAGAAAGGTCTTAGATCCAATAGTAGGAGAGAGAGTGGATACCATATACCATTAAAGGAATTTTATACCATCTCTCAAAGATGTCAAATGTCGAGTTCCTATTTCATTAGAAAGGAAAGCCAAGGGACTGATATCCTAGCTAGGAGGAAAATAAGAATGCTATAAAATAGCCTTGATTCTTTGTCAGGAAGGTCTTACATCTAATAGCAGGAGAGTATGTGTAAGAAAAAGCACATAAAGTTGATTGAATCATTTTGAAATCTTAATGATTGTTGGGCTTAAGTCTCCCGAAGGAAATTAGTTTTTGTCCATGTTTGTTGTTTAGTTTTTGTGAGGTACAAGAATCAATTTTATGTTATTTCATGAAGTTGAGTTGATGTGTTTACAAACGGGTCATTATTTTTATATAGCATAATATTTTTTCAAAGACCGCCCATTGATTAAGGGTAAAACTCTTTCTCTCTGATAAAAGACCAACTGATATGATCCTCCTTAATATGTCGTTTCAACTACATATAGGCCCTACCACTGTTTTGGTCAAAGGTTGTTCGGATTATCTTTCAGAATTCATTTTGACATTCATGAATTGAGATTAAAGTTGGATCTTCTGCAAATTGAAAGATTTGACTCCAGAGTAAGGATTCAAAGTCTTTTACATTAGTTCCCTCTTTCTCATTCTAGGCATATATCAAAATTTCATTTATATGATCAAGATATTTTTATTTTCTAGGGATATGTCTGAGCTAATTAATTGTTAACCAAAAGGCAAGAGGACTTCATTTTTGCCTGAATATAATATTGGAATAATTTTCTTAAAAAAGTTTTTCAAGTTTCTTCAATTAGAGGAAACTTTGGACACCAATTTTTTATTTCATGCTCACCTCAATCTTCTTCTTAGGGAATTACTATATCTGGTGGAGCATATTTTAAGGCTTTTGAATGTTTGAATTCAAACACCAATTTTTGATTTCATGCAACCTCAAACTTCTTCTCAAGGAATTACTATATCTGGTGGAGCTTATTCCTTTTAAAGATTTTGAATGTCTGAATGCCAATTTTTGATTTTATGCTCACCTCAAACTTCTGCTCAAGGAATTACTATATCTGATGGAGCATGTTTTAAAGGTTTTGAATGTATGAATTCAAACACCAATTTTTAATTTTATGGTCACCTCAAGCTACTTCTCAAGGAATTACTATATCTGGTGGAGCATATTTTAAAATTTTTGAATGACCAAACTTCCCTAAGTAATAATTCTCAAATACTTCTTAAGACAAATTTAGAGATATTATAACTCACTCAAAAGCTAGGACCCAATCAGTTGGCATGAGATTAAAAGGCTCATAATATCCTTAGTCAATTACTTGTATTTTGATCACACTATTTTATTTTTGAAATTTACTTAGGACCCAGTGCAAAGATTTAGTAAAGGACCCAGTTTTTAGGGCATTAATTCAATTTCCCCTTGAAAACATTTTTTTTTTCTTTTTTTTTCAAAATGTCAATATTTTCATTTTGGATTACTCCTTTCTATATTTTCTTTCTGTTGATGATTATTTGATATATCATAAACTTGAGGGTATGAAAAGATCAATTTACATGAATCCATAAAGCAATTGTGGTAAATTATGAAAAATTTACAATGTCAAATGGTTTTAGACTCATTTTGTAAACTGGGAGTTTATTATGTTATGTTATTTTTCTCTTGTCATTGTGGAATGTCTGTGATAGATATTGTGGAATATTTGTGATAGATATCCTGGAATGCCTGTGATAGATATTGTGGAATGTCTGTAAGTCTGTCTGTCATAGATATTATGGAATGTCTATCATAAATATCATGGAATTTCTAACATAGATATCATAGAATGTCTGTCTGTCATAGATATTGTGGAATTGTCGACCATTTAAAATTTTGGTTGATTGTCGATCATCGGGATGGATATCCCGACGCCTGGTTTAGTTTAATTTATTTATATAAAAATTTTAAAAAATTAATATTTCAAGTTTTTAATATATGAAACCAAACTGATCTCATATCCTCAGTAGTTTAAATAAATGAGGCTAACACCTCAAGCAATAAATCCATCCCAATAAATAAATACACTTCTTTCTGATGAGGCTACATTAAATAAACTAAAAAATTCATGACATCCTTTTAAGTCTGCAAAAAAACCATTTTTATGTTAATCAACAAGTTCCCCTATTTAATATGAAAAATTAAATAGGGTTTATATTAAGCTGGGTTCTTAAAGCTTCCTATAAGGGCAAGCCCCTATAGTAAATTACATCTTAAATAACCAAAGTCACCAAAGAAAACTCTTGATTTAGATCAAGGAATATTATCTTCAAGAATTTTAAGGGATATTACTTTTCAAAAGATCGGACAAAGAGGTGTGAAATGAGAATGACTCAAATTTGGAACATTTTGCTTTAGAATCCAAAGGAAGAAGAACTAGGGGATATCATGGATCATGAGGAGAACCTCGATGACTTCCCAATATATCCTATGATTTTATTTTAGTTTCAAAAGAAAGAATATTTAAATGTTGCATCCTGCTAATTTTATTAATTTGGGCTTACATTTGTGCGAGACGATCACACAAATAGCCTAAAAGATGTGAGGGTTAAAGTCATGACGGACGAAAACCTTGGAATCCTAAAACGAGTTAAGGCTTAAGTTGTTTAACAGAGTAATACAAAGGCCTAAAGATGAGTTGAGAATTTATGTCTGACCAACTTTTTTGTAAATCGACAAATACAAGAATTTGATGGCACTACTAGAAGATTTAATTTCCAGCAACGGCATCCAAAGACTTGATCGCGACTTTATAGATGTGTCTGATTTGATTAAAATGTATAAATATAATATTCAATAATGTTAAAGTCAATTTTTTCAACGCAAGTATACGTATCGCTCAAGTAATATAGGGCTCTAATGGAGTCCTAGATATCGATCCCATAGGGAGTAGTTTAGAATTACAGACTAAGACCTTAGAAAAGCAAGACTTAAATCACAACAACGATGTAAAATTTGCTTATTTGTCACTAATAGGCAATTAAAATAAATAGATAATTTTAATAACTAATAAATAACTAATGATATAAAGTAAAGTTTAATTGTGATACTCAATATATAAGAAAGCATCCTTCTCCTTGTCAAGAAATTATAGTGAATGGATAAAATGAATTAGTTCAATTTATATTGTGCCAAATAGAAGCATACCTATTCTTTACCCTTTGGTCCAGGCATAAAGAACTTTAACTAATCCTATGCTTGGTTACTGATTATGCGGTTAGGCTGGGAGGATACTGGCTCTCACTTCGGAGCTCCCAAGTTCCCCTCACCTGAGGGCTAACATCTACACATCAGCACCCAAATGATATGACCGAATTGGGGAATTCAGTCTGTCCCTCTAAAATCTCCAATTCTTCACCCGATAATAATATTTCCTTATTTATTTGCACCCAACTTCCAAGGGCTTTGACCTCCCTGAATCATAGATGTAACATTCACTTTAGTTGTAAAACTCAACATATTTTAACAAATCAATTGGCCAGATTGAAAGTAAATTAAAATCAAAGTGAAAAGATCATCACAATTTCTTAAACATTTTCATGGCTTCACCAATTCAAATCACCATTTCACAAATCTTGAGATAAGGAGAAAGACAGATAAAACTACTCAGAACTCATGGGAAAAACACAACAAAACTCGAAATTCATATATAAAATCAAAGTCATACAAACTAAAACAAGTAAATGACTTATCTCTAATTTCTCCCTAAGGACACTCCTCGAAGTTCCTCTGAATCTCTTCCTTTCTTTACAGCACACAGAATTCCTCTTCGAAGTAGCAAGGAGGAAGAAATCGCTCACTTTCCCTCCACTCTTACAATCTCTCGAAGAATTCCTCACAATTATTACACTCTATTGGAAATTCTATACACTAATGGTAACCTCCAAGGCCTCTAGCACTCTTCTATTTTCGGCCAAAATGTTCTTTTAAAGTTGTGGATGAGCTTTCCCAAGAGTTGTCTAAGCATCCCTTTAAAATTTGGCCTTATCCAAAGCTTGAGTAGGCATAATCATTGATCTCGCCGTCGCCGGGGTCGATGGCGCCATCGGCGGGCTTCTGGAGAATTTTGTCCTGTAGTCTAGGGAAAAACTCACCGTCGGCGAGGTCGAGGGAGCCGTTGGCAGGGTCGAGGGCGCCGTCGGCAGCCTAGTTCAAATCTCCACATTTTGGTCCTTTTCGCTCAAAATTCGCTCCTTTTTGCATCTTTTTGCTCCAATGACCCTAATTCATCATTCCTGCAACAAAACATCAAAAATACCTTTCTTTAAAGTGCAATATCATCAAAAACAAAATAAAATAGGTATGAAAATCTCAACATATTTTCCTTTGGTCAATGTCGCACTAGGCTGACAACCTCAAAATTCTATGGCTTGTTTGTTTAATTCTAAGGATATGTTATTGTAGATCCTCATGTTGTTGTAGATTGTAGTTGTAGAAGGCTGCCCACAAATCTATCTCTAGGCTTCTCTGCGAAGTAGCAGTCCTAAATTCTAAGGTTTGAAGGTTTAAATGACAAGTTTAAAATCAATCAGGGGGGTTAAAGTTGATTTGAGCAACACCGGTTAGGATCCCATGGTTCCCTCTTTCGGGAATTACTATTTTCTTTTAAATTTACTTACCTTAAATGAGTTGTTAAACCCATTTAAATCGGGGTGGTCTCGTTAGCAACCGTGGGTTACCTCTTCCGAGGGACTCCTGTAAATTCAAATGGACATCTTATGTTTAGTGATATTTTAAAGGATTTATGGTTACCTTTGGAACAATTTGTTTTAGATTTTTTAAAATGTTGATTATTTTCTGAAAATGGTTTTGATTTTCACAAGTAAAATAAAGTGCACAACCAAGCAGTTATAATATTTTGTAGCAAAAGTATAATTGCATAAATTTAATAACACTATAAAAGCGTACATATCATCTTCTCGGAATTCCCACTGAAAGATTAGCTTTGGCAGTATGCATATGTATATTCACAAGAAATTAAAACAAGAATAGTTGAAGGTGTATCTAACAAACCCCAAGACATGACTCAGTGAGTCCAAAAGATTTTATTGATTTATTTTCTTGAATAAATATAGTAAGTTCAATTGTCCTTCAAAATATCTAAGAGTTTCCAAAGTTTTTGGGGAATGACCCTGAACCTCTTTAAAGATCTCTTGAAACATTTCAAGTTCATTTCAAACTTATCATATTGCTCTATTAATCATCCGAAGGTCAAATTAAAATTACCCCCTTAATCAGTGAACCTTGACATTTTAATTATCTCAAAAAAGAGAGAAACTAGGGAGTCACTTAGCATTTCATTTGATAGTTATATGAGTGGGTGGCTGATGCTGGTAGATTTAGTGTGTTAATTTTGCAAATATTTTTTCAATATTATAAAATACACACCACATATACAATAGTAAATATGTAATTTAATCCCAACAAAAATAACTTTAGTAAAATAATTTTATATTTTAAAAATCTTTAACTACCAAATCCCCTAAAAATAACGCAAGTATATGTATCACTCAAGTAATAAACAGCTATAATGGAGTCTTAAATATCGATTCCACAAGGAAGTTGGAAATGCCTATAAGTAAATTATTAAGATAATAATGGAAACTAAAATTTTAAACATCAAAAGTGAAGTGTGAAATTCAAATATAAAATATTAGTGAATGCTAAAATAAATAAAATGCACTAAGAAAAAAAGTTAATTAAACAAATTGCTAAACTTTCAAAGTAAACTTCAAAAATCTAATAAATTTTTTGGACAAAGAGTTCAAATTTAAGAAAGCATCCTTCCATTTTACAATGAATATATGGATTGTGAAAATTTTTAAATCATTCAAAAATATAAATATGTAAATAAATTGTTTTGTGCCAAATAAGAGAAATGTTATTCTTTAGCCACTTCCGAGTGCATAAAGAAAATTGACTTGTCCAGAGTTTTGTCCCTAATTTTGTGGTTAGACTGGGAGGATACCAACAGCCACTCCAGAGCTCTCAGTACTCCCTTGCATAAGGGCTAACAATCTCACATTTGTTTCCAATCAGCTGGATCAAATTGGGGAATTTAATATGTCACCTTAAAATCTTTAATTTTGCATCCAACAAAGTATATTTCCCTATTTATTTGCACTCAACTCCATGGATGACATCCTCTCCCACAAAATTAAATGAGATTCTCCATATGTTGTAGAAATCATAGCCCTTTTGGAACATATGTTTCTCAATTCATTTTAACATTTCAAATGGTCAGATCAAAAAGTAAATAAAGATTAGAGTTCAAATAATCAAAAAAATTTGACATTTAAAACTATATAAAACAAAATCAATTATTCACAAAATCATATTTCAAAGTAGGGAGAAGGATAAGGAAAACTACTCACAATTCATGAGAAGGATACAACAAAACATGAATTTCATATATGAAAACAAGTTTACAAAAAATAAAAGACACAACTAATCTCACTATCCTTCCGAAGCAAACCCATAGAAGTTCTCTTCAAGTCTTTCTCTCTTTACAAGCACTCTCCATTCTCTCTTAGATGTGTAATGAAGAAGAAATCTTTTGCCTTGCCTCTGCTCTTAAAATCCTTGAAGAAAATCTCCAAGCCCTTGACTTTCTCTCTCTCTCTCTCTCTCTCCCTTCTCTCCACTCCAGCTAACCACACTTCAGCCATAAACTCCCCTCTATTATTAGAGGTTATCTCTTTCCAAAATTATATTCAAAAGTCAACCCTTTGGAATTTAAAAAATAATTCCTTTGATTCAAGTGACATATATCTTCATAAAAGAATCTTCCAAAGTGCCAATATGCATTGAATCATTTCAAGGGGTGTTTAGAACAATTGTCCCTTTTGAAAATCATGCAGAATTTGTCTTAAATAGCCTTAATCTGCAAAAGTCATCTATGACGCATCTGGCGCTGGTTCTGGTGCTTTAGGCACCAACTTGCTTAAGACATTGTTGTTCTGGGTTTTGGTACTTTAGGCGCCAAATCTAGCTCATCTTGCGCCAGCTCTCCATCAAATGACACTTCTGGCACCAATCTGGCGCATCAAGTCCTAGCTCTCTGTCAAATGGTGCTTCTGGTGCAAATTATGGCGTTTTAGACTCCAGAATCCCAAAATTCGTTGTTTTTTCTCCAAATTTAGTCTTTTTTTCTCCTTTTGCTCCAAATGCCTAAAATTGATATACTTGCAACAAAAACATGAAAATATCTTTATTTAAAGTGCAATATCACAAAAAATAAACATAAAATATAAATTTAAAACAACATATTATTTTGGTGTATCAAAATCCCTCAAACTTAAATATTACTTATCCACAAGTGACACTTTTACTACATAAAAGCATATCACTTCGGATAACGATTAACTTACTTCTATACTTTAGTTTAATAAATAAAATAATAAAGTTTAAGAAAACCTCTTAATAACTTAGATTCAAATTCTAAGTCTAAGAGTATTTAGTAATCAAATTTTAAATTTCTGAAGTTCTATTCATTTCAAGAAAATTTGCGATTTGTCATATAAGGATACTTAAAACATTCATATGAGAAAGAACTTCATGGAAACTTTATTAATAATGCCACTGATACTTCAATACAAATTCAGATAATGCAACAAAACCTTTTCCTTAGTGGATTCAAGTGAAACCAAATTTTTATTAGGCATCTCATCAAGCTTCTCCTCATATTTTTCTTTTCTTTCCTTTTTTACTTATTTTTATATATATATATATATATATATATATATATATATATATATATATATATATATATATATATATATATATATATATATGATCTTTTCAATCATTTCTTCTCTTTTCTTTTTCAAGTGAGGATTACTATATTTGGATAACTCTTAATAATTTTGAACTTTACTATCCTCTTCTTAAAGTCAAAACTCCTTACCTTTATTCACTTTATAAAATTCATAATAGTTTATGATTTTTCATAAAGTTTCATTCTTTTCTTCTTACATGAAACTCTAAAATCTTTAATACTTCAAAAATACAATTTCATTTACTTAAAATAGAAAAATATTGTCTTATCTTATCATGCCAAACATCTTTAACTTAAAAATTGACCTTCATTATTAAAAAATTTTCTACCTAAATTTATCATAATATTCATAAACATAAGTATAGTCATTTAAAGTTAAATTATAATATCCCAGGTCATGTTAGATAATTTTAAAACTATAGCTAATTGGGTACAAATAAAATTTAGCTTACTTCTTCTTCTTTTTAAAAAAAAAAAGAAATTTTTTCCCCAAGCTTAAATTTTTAAGTAATTTAAAAATGTGTTAGTACAAAATTTAGTTGGTGAAAGAAAACTATAAATGCATAAAAATAAAAACTAACTTTTAGAAGATTTTTTAGTATGAAACAAGGCTCTAGTATACTGCATGTAATAACTTTTAAAAACACATACATGCTTTAAAGTGTTAAATGAAACTTAATATATTTTAAAGGATTTGTTGAAAATTAAAATAGAAAGAAAAACTAAAAATACTATAAATGCAGAAAAATTAAAAATCTACAATTACTATTAAAATTTAGGCCCACAACATAAAATAAAAGTTTTTACTACAACTGTTTCAAATACAACTACAAAAAAACACAATCACAAATATCAGACAAACAAACTAGACTCATAAGAATATTAATCCTCATTGCCTTCCTCATCATCATAATCTTCTTCTTCTTTTTCTTCATCATGAATAGGAGCATAAGGAGTGAAGCAGGGGCAAGTTGGAAATTCCACATTGTATTCACCCCTAAGATATCTAACCATAGCTTCCTCAAATTCTTTATCATGTTGAACTCTCCTCTACTTATACTCATCATTATAAGCATCTCTTGCTCCAATTTCTCCAATCTGATTAGGCATATTAACTATATCCATTTATTGAATTATAAGCTGCTCCATAATATTTTCAAGAGAAGAAAAGAAAGAAGTTGCTACTTTTGTAGCTGATGTAGAGGGTTTATCACTACCTCCACTCCTAGACTCAACAAATGATTCAACTCTTTGAACTGTATGCTTCTGGATAGGAGTTTGTGGTTGTAGCCTTTCCTCTTTTCAATGGGACTCTACTCCCGATTGCTCACATAAAGTGAAAATTAGGGCAGGTTAACCCAAACCACTAGCTGTAGCACTACTAGCTATACTCCAAGCATGATGAACTATGAGAGCACCAACATCTATTGCCTTCATTTTCTGAATGTAGAAGTTTAACATATCTTTATCATTCGTTACTTTGCTCAGATGATTTGTTGGCAGTAATTTAGCAGAGATTAAGTGGTGTCATACCTTTAACAAAATAGTCATCATGGAAGCGGGGAAGTTAACTTTCTTGTTATTTTTAATCTTCCATTCTCCTCTTCCATCAGTCAGAAAAGCAATCACTTCATCCAGTGATGAATCAGTAATCACGAATGCAACGTATTCGTAGTCGAATACATTTCTCAGCCCATAAAAATCTTCGATATTTTCTCTTAAAAACACAACTTGCTTACCTCTCACAAGGATGTGATCGTAAGTGGTAAACCTCAATTTGGCATAAAACTCTCGAATTGTAGGTACAATTGCAACTGCAGTGAAGCAGCTAAACCTCTCCCTATTTTGACGTTGATCAACCTCTGAATCTCGTCACCCAGGTTAGCAAATGGTCATTCTTAGATCAACATTCTTGTCTCCATTTAAGTGTTATAATAATGTTGGGATTTAAAATTCACGAATATTCTTGCGTCAAAATCATTTATCAACTTTCCTCTCTTTACTCGTGGAGTCATTGAAATTTCTATGAAAATCCAAATAAATTACAAAATCAAAAATTTAACACCCCAAGTGACATTATTTGGTAACAAACTTTTCACCATGAGTTATCTTCAAGATTTTCCATAAAAAATCCCAAATTTTAGATTTCCCATAATGTAGGAAAAATCCGTGGTGAAAATAAAAAATTTCTAAGTTAAAATGAAGCTCTTACCAAGAGAAGATGAAATCTAGGATCATTGGCCTCCAAAATCTTCTCTAACGCGCACAATGTGAAGCCCTAGGTCTCGGTTTAGAAGGAGGAGAGGACCCAAGCAGTAAAAAGGGAGCTTAACTATGTGATTTTGTGATTGTTTAGGTAATCTTGTGTTTTTGGGAATTTGGCGCATTAGACGCCAAATATGGCACTTCTAGCGCCAACTCTTTGTTAACTGGTGCATCAGGCGCGAACACCTTAATTTTTTCCAAATTTCATTTTCTGTGGAAATCTACTATGTACCGCTTTACCTCCTCCTCTAATTAACTCAAATAAACATTTATACTCAGAATTAAACATTATGTTAACACTAAACTTTTAGAAACAACACATAACTCACTTTCATAAATAAAATCCGCACTATTACAAACTAACATTTTTCAAGCCAACATAATTTAAATCAGTGTCCAAAGCTAACCAAACATCCTAACACTGAAATCTAAACATCAAAATACTAAACCCGAATCTAAATAGAGTTAACATAAAAAGCAGTACTAATCAAAACATTTTGTGCATTAAGTAAGTTTAAACATCTTCATTTCTCTCATCCTCCTAACTATCTCTCATGGATTGATAGTGTACGTACAACTTTTAGAAGGCTCGATAAGGAAATTTATCAGTTAAATCTTCCTCAATCCAAGCCTATTTCTTGTACATAAATACCAAACCATCTTCAACACTACCAGTATGTTCAAAATTTTCCTTTAGTCTCCAATCTATATGATCTAGATTTTCAGAAACATTCCCAATTGCATGCATAAGGTTCAGCACCTCTTTTTCTATCTTCTTAATCCTTTCCAAAAGTGCATTCAAATTGAAATATGGCTGAATGATGAGTATTGGGTTGCTTGATCCATCAGTACATTCATATCATTCTCATCACCCATTTCAATGCAGTTGCAATAGACTTCTGGATCCATCTGCTGCCAAGGAAAAGCACTTTATCCCGACTCTCATAAAGTACTTGCATTTGACTGAATAGTAAGGAAATAGTGGATGGATGTCCTAGTCTAGTAGCAGATCCATTGATAATCAAACCCAAAATAGATTTCACACTTATTGCTTTAATATCAACAGGTTTTTCAGTTTGAATACAGTAGTTCAGAATAGCACTCTCCTCAATTACCTTACTGATTTTCATAGTGGGGAGTAATTTTGATGTAATAAAGAAATGCCACACCTTAGAAGTAGGATTTAACAATGATGAATAAAATCTTACATTTCCTTTATCTCTGGCCACCTAATCTGCATCTTCATCCGTAAGGTATCGATAGAGTTCATTCATATTATCTCTCATAGGGGTAAATTCGCGTAATGGCGAATAGGAAGACTTTCAATCATAAAAATCTCATTTATTCTTGGGAGTTAATTGTACAAACCTGCCTTGCACATAAACAATTCCTTAGTTGATTCGATGTAGATTTGCATGAAAATTATTTTATCACAAGGACAACTACTACTGCATTAGTGTCGTAAAACACCTCTTAGCATCTCTGTGCAATAATCTCTTCTGCTTGAGTATTCGTGAACTTAATCCTTGATTCAAAAATCCCCTTTCCTTGATTAGCCTCTTCTTCATAAGAACACGATCATGTAACTTTTATGCATCAAAACTGACAAACTTTCTTTGGTTGAAAATTCCAAATCTAATTGAATTTTTAGAGTTGGAATCTATAAGAATTGAAAACTAGTGACTCCTCCCTCATTTCCCCCCTTAAAATTGACTTTAGAATCAATTTTTAGGAGTTATTAAGAGAAGAACCGACCAAAACTGCCTTTTGAAACGTTTTAAGACATTTTCATCGTCGCAGCACTTCATGCACTAGCTCTCTGGAATATGGCGCTTTAGGAGCCAATCATCATGTACCAATTCTCTGAAATATGGCACTTCAAGTGCCATCATGTGCTAGTTCCAAAAAAATCTCCATTTCAATTTCGATCTAATAAATTCTCAATTTTTTTATACAATTACGTAAATAAAAATGTTTTTAAATATCTTCTTAATGTCAAATTTTCTCAAATACATAGAATCTATAAAGATACAAATATAAATATTAATTTTCAAACAAAAATAAACAACAAAAACTGTGGGTTGCTTCCCCACAAAGTGTATGGTTTAATGTCGTCAGCCTGACATTCCTAGTCTTTCTTTCGGGTGACCTAACATTACAATCTCTTTAAAACTGTTCATTGAACATCAAAATATGATTTCAATTTTTGCTCATTCATTTTAAATACCCTTCCAGTCTTGGGATATTTAATATTAACACCTCCATAGTTGTAGACTTTACTATTCTAAATGGCCCATTCCACCTAGACTTCAATTTTCCAGGAAATAATTTCAATCTTGTAATGTATAATAAAACTTCCTGTCCATGCTTAAAAGATTTTTTAGAGTCTTTTGATCATGCCATTTTTTAACTCTTTCCTTATAAATCTGAGCATTATCGTAAGATTCATTCCTAATTTCTTAAAGCTCATTCAATTGCAATAATCATTGCTCACTAATATCTTTTAAATTGAAATTGAATTCCTTAAGAGCCCAATAAGCTTTATTCTTCAATTCTACTAGTAAGTGACAAGTCTTCTAAAAAATTATTGTACACAGAGACATTCATATAGGTCTCTTATAAGTCATCCTGTATGCTCATAACGCAGTATCAAATCTAGCTAACCAATCCATTTTATTAAGATTCACACTTTTTCCCAAAATCCTTTTAATTTCTTGATTATATACTTCTGCCACACCACTGGTTCAGGGATGATAAGCAGTTGCAATTTCATGCATTATATTATATTTTTCTACCAAACTTAAAATTTTTGCATTCCTAAAATGAGATCCTCCATCAGTAATGATTACTCTCGGCATTCCACATCTTGTAAAAATATTTTTAACTAAAAATTTTGAAACACTTGGAGCATCACATTGAGGTAAAGAAATTGCTTCAATCCATTTTGAAACATAATCCAATGTAACCAATATATACACATTTTTGAATGAAGGTATAAATGGTAGCATAAAATCCAATCCCCATGCATGAAAAATTTAAATTTCCAAATTAAAATTTGGAGTCACTTCATTTCTTTTTGAAATATTACCTACTTTATGACACCGATCACTTGTTTTTTTATATATATTAACATTTATAAATAGGTAGACCAATAAAATCCAGACTGCAAAATTTGATGAACAGCTCTATAATTACCAAAATGACCTTCAAATTAAGAATGATGACATTTTTGGATAATTTCCTGAATTTCTTTATAAGACACACATCGTCTCATCACTAAATCTTTGCATTTTTTGTACAAATATGGGTCATCCCAAAAATAAGATTTTTCATCATGGATGGATTTCTTTTCATGTTGTTTTGTTAGTCCATATGGTAAAATACCACTGACAATATAATTCATAATATCACCATACCAAGGTATTTCCCATCCTTTTACAGCGTAAGTTGTTCATCAAGAAAAGTTTCATGAATTTCTTTTTCTAAACCAAGTACTTCTTCCTGTTCTAATCTAGATAGATGATCAAAAGTTTGATTATCAATCCCTTTTTTATCAATTACTATAAAACCAAACTCTTGCATCAAAAGTACCTATCTAATTAATCTTGGTTTTGTAAAATTCTTTTGCATTAAATATTTAATAAATGAGTGGTTAGTATGCACAACACATTTAGCTCCAATATGATATTAACTAAACTAATCAAAAGCATAAACAATGGCTAATAAATCTCTTTTAGTAGTGGTATAGTTAATCTGAGCATCATTAAGAGTCTTACTAGCATAGTATATGACTATAAAAAACTTATCATATCTCTGCCCTAAAACAGCTCCAATTGCATAATCACTAGTATCACAAATTAATTCAAAAGGTTTCTCCCAATTAGGTGAAACAATTATAGGAGCAATGATCAATTTTTCCTTTAAAGTTTCGAAGCCTTTATTGCAGTCTTGGTTGAATTCAAATTTTGTTTCTTTTTTCAGAAGTTGCCATAAAGGCATAGTAATTTTTTAAAAATAATATATTGCCTATAAAATCTAGAATTTCATAAAAAGCACATAACTCCTCTTATAGTATTAGGTGGAGGTAAGCTTTATATAACATGAATTTTTGCAAGATCTACTTCCATGTCATTTTCTGAAATTTTATGTCCAAGCACAATTCCTTCTGCAACAAAAAATTGACATTTTTTCCCAATTTAATACGAGATTATTCTTTTCATATCATTCTAGATCTTTCTCTAAATGATTTAGACATATTTCAAATGAAGTTCCAAATACAAAAGAAATCATCCATAAAGACTTCAATCTCTTTTTCAATTAAATCACTAAAAATTAACATCATACATATTTGAAAATTTGCAGTTGTATTACATAATCAAAAGAGCATTCATTGGAAAACAAAAGTTCCATAAGTACTAGTAAATATTGTTTTCAGTTGATATTATGGAGCAATAGGTATTTGCTGATAACTGATATATCCATATAGAAAACAAAAATGTTTGTACCCAGCCAACCTATCTAACTTCTAGTCAAAAAGGGTAAAGGAAAATGATCCTTCATAGTGGTAGAATTTATTTTTTTATAATCTATGGAGATCTTTCATCCAGTGACTTGTCTTGTTAGTATTAATTCATTATTTTATTTATCACTACAGTCAATCCTCTTTTCTTTAGAACACAGTAAATTGGATTCACCCAAGTACTATCTGAAATAGGATAAATTATTCCAGCATCTAACCATTTAAAATCTCTTTCTTAACATCATCTTTGATCATAGGATTCAATCTCCATTGTAGATCAGCTCTTGGTTCATGTTGATCTTCTAATAAAATTCTTTGCATACAAATTGAAGGATTGATTCCTTTAATATCAGTTAATTTCTATCCAAAGGCTTTCTTATATCTTCTCAAAGTTTCTAACAACTGTTGTTCTTGCATATTAATTAATTATGAGGATATTATAATAGGTAATGTGGATAATTCTCCTAAGAATCCATACTTTAAATGTGTAGGAAGTGTTTTCAGTTCTAATTCAGGAGGTTTCTTAATAGATGAAATCACATTCTTGTTACTTTCTTTATGTTCTAACATTTCATTTTTTTCCTGAACATAATCCAAATCTTTATTACTCAATTTTGTAGATTCATATTGAATTTTATCCTCGTCTTGATATTTCAGATATTCTCTTTCAAATTCCTTTTCAAATGTCTTCTTGAAATAGTTATGGCTTAAATATTTGTTGATTTCCATTATGAAGCATTCAATCTTTTGCTCTTTTGCTAGGTATCTCATTCATTGATTTTGCAATATTAAATGTAACCTCTTGATCACTAACTTTCATAGTTAGTTCTCCTTTATACACATCTATCAAAGCTCTTCCAGTGGCAAGGAATGGTCATCATAAAATGATTAGAATTCCATATATAATATAATAAAATCCACAGGAAAGATATATTTATCAAATTTTACCAAAACTCCTTCTATAACTCCTTTAATATAGGTAGACGAACGATCAGCTAACTGAATAGTTACAGTTGTAGGTGAAATATCTCTTAAACCCAAACTTTTGAAAATATATTGAGGCATAAGATTAATATTGGCCCCTAAATCACATAAAGCTTTTCCAAAAAAAAATCATTCACCAATAGCGCAAGGAATAGTAAAAATTCCAGGATCTTTAAGTTTTTCAGGAAGCTTCTTCTGAATTATAGTGCTACACTCTTCACTGAGTGCAACAGTTTCATTATCTACAAACTTCATTTTCTTATTAAGTATATCCTTCATGAACTTCACATATCTTGGCATTTGTTCCAAGGCTTCAATAGATGAAATGTTTATTGTTAATTTCCTCAATATTTTTGAAAATTTTGAAGATTGGTTATCTTTGTTTTCTTACTTCTATCTTTGAGGGAAGGGAGGTGGTGATCTTTCTACTATGATTTTCAATGGTTTAATAAGACATTATGACACAAAATGAAAATCTTCACAAAAATTTTCATTTTCCACTCATCTTTCTCAATTTCAACTTCTATTTCTTTTTGAACTCTGGTTTCCAATTCTTTTCCACTTCTCAGTTGAATAGCCTTAATTTTCTCTTGGTTATGAACTTTAGGATTTACTTCAACATTACTAGGCAATGTTCTTGGATGTCTATTGCTAAGTGCAGTAGCAATACATCCCAACTAATTTTCCATGTTTCTAATTGCAGCTCCTTAACTTTGTAATTCGCTTTCTATTTGCAATATCAATTCTTCAATTGAAATTTTTCTCGTTACTTTGCAAACTTATAAAACCTGGAGGGTAATAAGGCTTATAAGTTGGATTCCCTTGATTGTTGGAGTTTTTCAATGGGTTCGCATCGTTGTTTCCCCAATACGGATTTACAGCATTAGTGTTATTATTACTCCAACTAAAATTTGGATAATTCTTCCAACCAGGATTATTAGAATGATTACTTATTGCATTTAAGGTCTCATAGGAAGATTAAGAATCTATTATTTGTCCCAATGAGTTTTCCTCAAGCACAGGTGATGTCTGAGAATAATTCATTTCATAATGATCTATCTTCTTTGATATAGCAGCTATTTTGGCAGCTAACATAGACATTGCATCAGAATCATGAATAATAGCTACTTCTTTTAGACTTAACCTTTTAGAGGGCCATTAAAAATTATTAGTAGTCATGTCTTCAATTAAATAATATGCTTCATTAAATGGTTTTGACATTAATGATCCACCAGTAGTAGCGTTAATTATCGATCTAAGAGATCAAACCAATCCATTATAAAAAGTTGAATTAATAATCAATCTGGTAACGCATGGTGTGGACACTTCCTAAGGAGATCTTTAAATCTTTTCCAGGCTTCATAAATTGATTCCCTTTCAAACTGACAAAAAGATGTAATATAATTTCTAAGCTTAGCAGTTTTTTAAGGTGGGAAATATTTAGATAAAAATTTTTGTAATAAGTCTCCTACAAGTTCTGATAGATCCAGGTGCTAACGAGTTTGACCACATCTTAGCTTTATCCCTTAGTGAAAAAAGAAAAATTCTAAGTCTAACGGAATCATCCGACACTCCATCATATTTAAAAGTAGCGCACAATTCAAAAAAACTAACAAGGTGTAAATTAGGATCTTCAGTTGGTGTTCTCCCAAACTAATTGTTTGATACCATTTGGATAATAGTAGGTTTATGCTCAAATTATTTAGTAGCTACAGTAGGGTTTTGTATACTCAAATGAATTTCATCTACAGTAGGATTAGCATAATCCCTTAAAGATCTCTTATGATGTTCATTTTCATTTCCAGCATTACTTAAATTGCAGTCCATTTTGCTAATATGATCTCATTTCTTTTATTTTCAAATTTTTCTAATAGTTCTTTCTAACTCAGAATTGTAAGGCACTAAATCTTTAGATCTTACACTACGCATAAAGAAACACAATAAGTAATTAAAATAAGCAAACACACTAAAATATGAAAATATTCAAACTAAACTACAAACACTCTTATTTTTTAAAGTTTAAAATAAAAATAATTCAAACTATAAAATAACTTACTACTATTTTTCGTTACTTCCCCGACAACATCACCAAAAACTTGGTGCTGGTAGATTTAGTGTGTTAATTTTTTAAATATTTTTTCAATATTATAAAATACACACGAAAGATACAATAGTAAATATGCAGTTTAATCCCAACAAAAATAACTTTAGTGAAATAGTTTAATCTTTTAAAAATCTTTAATTTCCAAATCCCCTAAAAATAATGCAAGTATACGTAATGCTTAAGTAAAAAAGGGCTCTAATGGAGTCCTAGATATTGATCTCACAGAGAAGTTGAAAATGCCTATAAGTAAATTCTTAAGATTATAATGTAAAATACAATTTTAAACTACAAAAGTGAAGCGTGAAATTCAAATATAAAATATTAGTGTGAATGCTAATATAAAATGCAGTAAAAGACAAAGTTAATTAAACTAATTGCTAAACTTACAAAATCTAATAAAATTTTTGTGATGAAGAGTTCAAATTTAATAAAACATCTATCCTCTTTATAATGAATATATGGATTGTGAAGAAATTAAAATCATTTTAAATATATATATATATATATATATAGAAATTATTTTTTGTCAACTAGGAGTAATTATATTATTTAGCCTTTTTTGATTGCATAAAGAATATTGACTAATCCAGACTTTGGTCCCTAATTTAGTAGTTAGGCTAGGAGGATGTTGCTGCCACTCCAGAGCTCCTATTACTCCCTCGCCTGAGGGCTAACAATCTCGCATTAGTTTCCAATCAACTAAACCAAATTATGGATTTTAATATGTTACCTTAAAATTTCCAATTTTGCATCCAACAAAGTATATTTTCCTATATATTTGCACTCAACTCCATGGATGACATCCTCTCCCATGAAATTAAATGTGATTTTCACTATATTGTTGAAAGCATTGCGATGTGCCCCTAGTACGTGTTATTTTCTTTGTGTTTTATGTCAATTCAATTCCCCTAAGACGATTCCAAAAAATTGACTCAAACCATAATTATGCAATAAGTTAGCTTTAAAAAGATGGCCAAAAACATGACCCAATTTATATTTCACACCTAATATACAAAATTAAAATATTATGAAATATAGTAAATATTTTACACACTATGGGTTCTATGCAAGTGCACGTATCACTTCAAGTATTATAGTACTTTTTGATTAAGCCCCAAATGTCGATCTCATGAGGAAGCAAGAAAAGATGTCCTTAGTCAAATTCCAGTCTACTACTATTAGTCCTTAGTTTGGAATGTCGATTAAAAAGGTGTTTTATTTAGCAACTACTCTTAAATGTGAATGTTAAATGTAAGGGTAGTAACTATTTCTAAATTTAAATATTAATTCTAAAGATAAGCCTTTCTGGATGAATTGGTTTAGAGAATTTTAAGATGTTAAAAACTAATCTTCTTATGAAGCAAATTGGATAATGTAAAGGAATGAGATACATTAAATATTGCATGTGCCAAATATGAGCAATTTTAATTCTCTACACCGATTCAGTGTTATAGAAAATCATTGGCTAACATCAGGTTTAGTCCCTAAATCCGTGGTTAGGCTGGGGGGATACTGGTTCTCACTCTAGTGCTCCCACTTCCCTTCCCCTGAAGCCAACGCTCACTTTAGCTTTTAAAATTTAAGACCAAATTGGGGATTTTAGTATGTCACCCTAAAATCTCCATATCTATGCCCAACAATATATGTATTTCCTTATTTATTTGCACTCAACCCCCATGAACTTCACCATTCATGGAATATGGCTGTGATTCCACTTTGTTGAGAATTACACTGCCCTTTCATGTCTTAATGCATTTACAATATATGTAATGTAAATGAAGTGCAAGTAAAAACCATCACATTTATAATTAAAACTTCTTTAAGCATGCATCCCAATATCCTAAACATGAATCCTACTCTTTGAAAAAGAACAGTAAAAGGAAGTAATGACATAATCTTCTCATGCCACAATTTACAAAAGAGAAGAAAGCCTAAGAGAAACACATCACAAAGCACGAAGAAAACACAATAAAAGACTTCATTAAATCAAAGCAAATCCACTAGATAAGTGTTTACAAAATCATAAGATAATGAAGAACACAATACTTAGCTTTTTCCCCTTGAAAGAAAGAAGAAAATCTCTCCCACAAAGTCTCTCACTGATCCATGCAATGCTAGAACATTCACTTACAAATCCTCTAAAAATCCCCACACCAATCTCTCTAAAAAGGTAGAAATCTACATTTCTACTCCTCTTCTAAGATCTCTAAACAATTTGCACATTTTTTCCCTCACACACACTACTTTTTCTGACATAAAAGCACTCTATTGTAGTGTAGGGATAAATTTCCAAAGAGATGCCTCTAGCAACTTGTTCCCAGAAAATATAGTGGTGTAAAATTTATATAGTTGACTCTACTTTGCAACGACACCAAAAACTTGATGTGGTTTTAGGAATAAAAACATTAAGCACTTAAAATTTGCATTCTACGCAAGTATACGTCTCGTTATCAAGTAATATAAGACTTTTTTTTTAAGTTCCAAATATTAATTCCACGAGGAAGGTTTAAATTTGAAATGATAAATTAACTAGGAAATTCATAGAAATCAATTGAAAAAATTTTGAATGTTTAAGATACTATAAAAGCTAAATTATCTACTACTAGCAGAATGTAGAAGCAGGGTTTAAAATTAATAGCTACTAAACTATGTTTATGTGATGAATTTTTTTAATATAAAAAGGCATATTTCCCACTACAATGAGTTTTTGGTGAAATGAGACGATGTAAATGGTTTAGATATGTATTGTGCCAAATAGGAGCAATTTTAATTCTTTACCCTCATTCAATTATAGACAATTATTGGTTAATCTTAGGTTTAGTCCCTAAATTTGTAGCTAGGCTAGGAGGACGCTGGCTCCCACTCCAGAGCTCCCACTTCCCTTCCCCTGAAGGCTAATTCTCGCTTTAGTTTTTAAACACAAAGATCAAATTGGGGATTTTTAGTCTATCACCCTAGAAATCTCCAATTCTACACACAACAAAGTATATTTCCTTATTTATTTGCACTTAATTCCATGAACAAAATACTCATTCATGGACTTAAATGTGATTCTCACGCTTTTTTAGAAATCATACTTCATTTCTGAGATCATATGTTTTAAAACATATTTTAACAATTCAATTGGTCATATCGAAATGTAAATTAAAAGCAGAGTTGAAAAGCCATCACAATTTAGTTAAATATTTAACATTGGAACATCCACATTATCTCTTCATTTCACCATATCTCAGAGTAGGGAGAAAGATAAAGGAATCTACTCAGACTTTATGAGAAAGAAACAACAAAACACAAATTTCATATATAAAAAAAAGTTCATACTTCAATAATAAACAAACAACCAAACAACACTAATCTGAAACTCCTTCCAAAGTCAATCCTTTGTAGCCTCCCTTAGAAAATGTAGGAAGCAAAAATCTCTCACTTCTTTCCTCTCCAACACTTCTTAGAGAAGAATTCACACTTAAACTCACCACAAAAACTCAAAACTATAAAAACAACAACTAATTAATGGTGTGGAATGTAGGTGTGTGAAGAGGAAAACTGAAATGAGTGGAGGAATTTGAAATAGTGCGAAGGGGGTTTCTGATCAAATTTTGGCCCTAAATAGAGCCTAGGTTGATTCTCAACTAGGTGCATCCAAAAACTCTTCAAAAAGCATCCAAATTAGTCGAATTTTCTAGAAACAGGGCTTCCAACGACACTGATGTTGTCGACGCCCATCTTGGCGCCGTTCGTGCCAGAGGTTCGTAATTAAATCTTAAGTCTCTCTCAAAGGGCATCATCAGGTTGGCGTTGAAAAATTTTTAACTTCTCAATTTTTTGTCCAAATTCAATCCTTTTTGCTTCCTTTTTACTTCAAGTCCTAAAAATCAACAACCTGCAATAAAACATAGAAAATTCCTTCCATTAAAGTGTAATATGACCAAAAATGAGTATAAAATATGGGTCTAAAAATGCATATATTTTTGTTGTATTATAATCCCCTAAACTTAATTATTACTTGTCCTCAAGTAACTCCTTTACTACAAGGAAATATGACTTATGGTAAAGATTTTAACTTCTTGATTTTCATATCTTAGTTCACTAGATAAAATATCATCACTTCAAAAAATTTTAAAATAACTCCAGTTAATACTAAAGGTATAAAAATATCTGGTTGTCAAGTCTAAGATTTTTTGATTCTCTATTCTTTTCAAGGAAAATTGCAAATTATTCATATTAAAGCCACTTAGAGTATCCATATGGAAAAGAACTTCATTAAACTTTACTAGTAGATATGCTAATACTGAAATATAAGTATAGAAAATTTAGTCAAGCCTTCTTCTTTAAGTTGATTCAAGTAAAGTCATTTTTTAATTAGTCATCTCCTCAAGCTTCTCCTCACATCTTTTTTTTATTTTTTTTTTTTCTGTTTTTTTCTTTTGTTCTTCTAAGGATCATTTTCAATCCTTTTTATTTTCTTTTCTTTTTTCTTTTTCTTTTCATGTGATGATTCTTATATATGGATAGCCTTTAATGATTTTGAACTTCACTATCCCCTTATTAAAGTTAAAAACTTTTCACATTCCTTCACTTTATAAATTTATATTAGATTTAAAGTTTTTTCATAAATTTTTAATCTTTTCTTCTTACATGAATCTCTAGGATTCTTAATACTTCAAAAATACAAATTCCATTACTAAAAATAGAAAAACATAGTCTTTTTCTATCATAACTAATAATCTTAATCTCTAAAATTAACGTTTATTATTTAAAAATTTTACTTAAGTTTAATATATATTTAAAAACATAGATATAGTTATCTAAAGTTACCCTCTAATATCAAAGCTAATGTTAAAAAAAATTTAAAATATTTTAAAAATATAACTAATTGAGGATAAATAAAATTAAGTTTCTTTTCTTTAAAAATGAATTTCTCTTCCCCACAAAGTTAAATTTTTAAAAAATTTTAAATGAAGAATTGAAAAAATTAAGGGTTAAAGAAAACATTTAATACATAAAGGAAAGACATATCTGTTGAAGGTTCTGATTTTAAACTTAAATCTGAAATATTGCAGGTGTTAATATGAAAAGCTACAAGACTTAAAAAATTAAATAGCACATAATACATAAAAAAATTTGTTGAGAAAGAGTTAACTACAAATATGTCCAACAAAGTACTAAAAACTAATATCTTCCAGCAATTTCACAAATCTAAGTTCACAACACAACATACAACAAAAATAAAGTACTACAGTCTAACAACAAATAGTCTCAACAATAAAGTACAATTAAACTTAAAAAATAAACAAAACTCTAACTAAAGCATCACCAATTATCGTCTTCTTCTTCTTCTTCTTTCACGTCCAAATTTTGCTGCTGTTATGGACTAAAAATAGGGTGAGTAGGAAACTGAACTGAGTGATCAGCCTTCATGAATTTGATGATTGTATCATCATAAGCAGCATCGTATTCAAACTTCTATCATATCAAATCATCAAAGTGAGCATTTCTGCACTCCATATTTTCCATTCTATGCTTCATTCTCAAAATATCTCCCTGTTGGATTATCATTTACTTCATAAGTTCTTGGATAGTAGGGGCACTAGAAGTACCTGAAGTAGAAGGAATATCTCTGGTCCTATTTCAAGATCTACATCCAACATGACATTCATAAGTTTTTATATTGGCAGGCAAAATAGGTTTTAGAGATTCAATCCTCTCCTCGTCTGGTTTATAATCAATTCCTGTCTGTTTACATAGTGTGAAAATCTGAGCAGGGTGTGTTAAACCTCCAGTAGTCTCTCCCAAAGCAATAGATCAAGTGATTCTATAAATAATAGAGCCTACATCAATTCTTTTCATCTACTGGATACAGAAGTTCAAGATGGCTCTATCCCTTGTAACCTCACTATGATGATTTGTTGGTATCATTCTTCCAAAAATAAAAAAAATGTCAGGCCTTAGATACTACATTTAACATAGAAAGAGAAAAGTTTACCTTTACTCCATTCTTCACCTTCCAGGTTCCTCTTCCATCAATAAGAAAAGAAATAACCTCATCCAAGGCCTCATTTGTAGTAGAAAAGGATTTGTACTGGCAACTATATACATCTTCCAAATGATAAAATTCATTAATCTTCCTTAGAGTAAACTCCACCATTTTCTCATGAATAAACACAAAAACTTCAGAAGTCTCCTTGAAATTGGCGTAGAACTCCATCACTACGCTAATAATCGCTTCGGCAGTAAAATAGTAGAAATTCTCCCACTACTAAGCATTGATTACTCTCTCAAATTCTCCTCCCAAATTTTTAAATCCTTGATCTGGAATCAATTTTTAGTTGTACGTAGACTATTGAAGCAAATTTTGTCCTTGTAATTGACAAGCCTTGATCATCAAAATCTACCTCTCTCTTTCCTTTACTCATTTTAGGTGTCATGGTAAATCTACAAAAATTTGATAAAATCTAAATAAATTCCCAAAAATTTTGAAAATCATAATGTGGAATGTTTTAAACTTAAATCTACTAAGATAGAGTTCCAAAACAAATCTCAAAATTTCAGATCTTGGCAATGTAAGATAAATCCTTAGTGAAAATAAAAAATTTGGAGTTCAAAGTGTAACTCTTACCTATAGAAGATGAAATCCAAGCTTTGTTTGCCTTAAAATTGCCTCAAATTCAACCAATAGCAAGCCCTAGGTGCAAAAACTGGAGGTTAAAGATGACTCAAGGAGTAAAAATGGTGTTTCACTGTGAAAATCGTGAATTTTAAGGGTGTTTGGGTCGGTGCGGGTTGAGGGTGTTGTCGACGTCAGTGGTCAAAAATTCACTTATTTGATTTTTTAATTTTCAATTTTCTCTCAAGTTACTCCAAAGTTTATTTAGTCTTTTTGAAAATTAATTTTCATCAAAAAATAATTCACGAACAAACATTTTCACAAACAACACCAAACTAAATTTTATATATGAAAATATACTTTTTACAAATACATTTTTCTAATCACATTTTCACATCTTTAAAGCAAACTAAATTATAATTCAGCGTCGAAATCAAGCCACAACACTAAACACTGACACAAAAGTATACACATAATCAAAGTTCTAGAGCAAACTAAAGTAAATCAAATCCACGCAATTACATTAAAACATAAGTATTTTGAAGTAGTAGAGAGTCCAACTTCTTCAATTAATCTACTTCTTCTTTAGTACTTTCTCCTCCTCTAATATCTCTCATAGACTGGTAAAGGACATATAATTTGTAGAAGGGTCAGTACGGCAACTTATCAGTTGAATTTTCATCGATCGATCCATTTTTCTTGAACATCTGTACAAATCCTGCTTCAATTGTTCCTGTATGATCAAAGTTCTCCTTCATTCTCCAATCTAGGTGATCAAAAAGTTTGTTAAGATTCACTATTGCATTTGTAATACTCTGAAGTTCTCTTTCTCTTTACTTCAATCTCCTCTCTAAAGATATTAAACTTCCAACTGCTGGTGGCATCACTGGTGTTGAAGCCTGTGATGAATGATCCAAAATACAATCTAATGCTTCATTTCCATTTCCTATTTAATTTCCATCAATAGGAATCATGGGATCCCAAGGTAGTAATTTTTTTCCATTCATATGGAACTTGACTACAAAGTAGGAAAATTGTAGAAGGATGAACAAGTCTATATATTGGCCCATTCATGATAATACCCATAACAGATTTTAAAATAATTAACCCTATATTAATATGTTTTTCCATTTGAATGCAATAGTTTATAATGATACTTTCTTTTATAACTCTACTAATCTTTGTGGTAGGTAGTAGTTTTGCAGATATGAAGAGATGTCATTATTTTAAAATTGGGTTAAGCAGCGAAGCAGAGAAACTAACATATCCCTCATCTCTGATTTCCCAATTATCATGTTCATCCGTCAGAAAATTATATACTTCTTGCATCATATCTTTCTTTGGGATAAAATTAGTATAATGACGGATTAGAACATTTTCTATAATATAAAAATCATTAATCTGATTCAGAGTAAATGGTACAGCATAAAACTCTTTTACTACGGGTACTACAACTGCAGCGGTAGTGTAGCACAGAACTTCCTAACACTTCTGTACAATTATTTTTTCGATCTGTGAACTTGGATTACTAACTCCATGATTGAAAAAGCCTCTCTCCTTGATAAGTCTCTTCTTTGTAATCACTTTGTCGTATAATCTTTGTGCTTCAAAACTGATAAACTTTCTTCTACAAAAACTCCATACCTTGAAGTATTTCTGGAATTGGAAGCCATGAAATTAGAAATTAGGAAGTTTCTGGACGTCCAAGTCAGTTTTTAGGACCTTAAAAACACCTCTCGGCGGTTATTGTGGAGCAAAATCACGCTAAATTCTACCAAAACCATTCAACATATGAAAATGCACAGGATGTTGTCGGCGCTTCCGATGGCACTGTCAGAGCCATGGTGCTTTAGTCGGGCGTCGTCGGCACCATAGGCCAAATTTGTGTCTCAAATTTTTTTGTTCGATTTGATTACAAGTTTTCTTCTAATACCAATATTTTTCTTAATTTATGATATATAAAATTGTGTAGGACTTAAAAATACTATTATTTCCTAATACATAAACACATTTTTTTAACAAAATAGTAATATATAGATTCATATATGGGTTTTCTCCCACAAAGCGCTTGGTTTAACGTCGTCAGCCCGACATACAATTGGTTTAGTTAAATTGACTTAACATTAAAACTTCTTTAAATTGGAGTATGTGTCCTTCATAATAATGTTTTAATTGTTGCCCGTTAACTTTAAATATCTTTCCATTTTAGGATCCTTAATAACAACAGTTCCATAATGATAGACTTTAATCACTTTAAATGGTCCTAACTATCTGTAATTCAGTTTTTTTCTAGAACAATATCAATTTAGTATTATATAATAGAACTTCTTGTCCAGGTTCAAACTTTTTATTAATAATCTTCCGATCATGCCATATTTTCATTTTCTCCTTATAGATTTTTTCAATGTTATGTGTTTCATTTCTGATCTCCTCAAGTTGATTGAGTTGTAATAATCTTTTCTCACCAGCATCTTTTAGATTAAAATTAAATTCCTTAATAGCCTAAATTGTTTTATGCTCCAATTCTATTAGTAAGCGGCATGTTTTTCCAAAAATAAGTTTGTATGGGAACATTCCTATAGGAGTCTTATAAGCATTTCTGTATGCCCATAATGTTGTATCTAATCTAGCAAACCAAAGCAATTTATAAGGATTTACAGTTTTTTCTAAAATTTGTTTAATTTTATGATTCGATATTTCTACTAGACCGTTAGTTTGGGGATGATAAGGAGTAGAGAATCTATACATATTATTATGTTTCTTTATCAATTTCTTGATTCTCTTATTTTTAAAATTGGATCCTCCATCTGTAATAATAACTCTTGGCATTCCATATCTTGTAATAATATTTTTATTTAAAAACTTAAAAACACTCCAAGCATCTCATTTAGGTACAGCAACATTTTCAATCTATTTGGACATATAATCAATAGCAAGTAACAAATATAAGTTTTCAAATGAAGGCATAAATGGTCCCATAAAATCTAATCCCCACACATCAAAAATTTCAACTTCTAATGTGTAATTTAGAGGCATTTTATGTCTTTTAAAAATATTTCCTAATCGCTGACATCGATCACATGTTTTAATATATTCATTAATATCTCTAAAAAAATAGGCCAATAAAATCGAGCTTGCAAAATCTTATAAGCAATTTTATTTTTTCCAAAAGGTCCTTCAAATTCAGAATTATGACATCTTTCAATTATTTGTTGAGTTTCTTCATAAGGCACAAACCTTAAAATAATTAGATATTTACATTGTTTATATAAATATGGGTCATCCCAAAAATAGAATTTTGAATCAAATATAAATTTTTTTAATTGTTCATTCTTAATATCTGGTGATAGAATATCACTTACAATATAATTTGCTATATCGGTATACCACGGTGTAACTATTTCATAAATAATATATAATTGTTCATCGGGGAAATTTTCTAAAATTTCATTTACAAAATTAGTTAATTTTTATTTTTCTAGTCTAGATAAATGATCAGCTCTTTGATTGTTATTTTCTTTTCTATCAACTATAGAAAAATTGAACTCTTGCAATAGAAGTATCCATCTAATTAACCGTAGTTTAACATCCTTCTTTTGCATTAAGTATTTATTAGTAGAATGATCTGTATGCACTATACTTTTAGTTCCAATTAAATAAGGTCTAAATTTATTAAAGGCATAGACAATAGCTAATAACTCTTATTCAATAGTAGTGTAGTTAATTTGAGTATCATTCAGAGTTTTACTAGCATAATATATTACTTTAAAAACTTTGTTGTGCCTTTGTCCTAAAATAGCTCCAATAGCATAATCACTAGCATCGCACATTATTTCAAATGGTTTTTCCCAATCAGGTGGGATTATTATAGGTGCAGTAATTAATTTTTCTTTCAAAAATCTAAATACTTTTATGCATTCCTTATTAAATTCAAATTTCATATCTTTTTCTAAAAGTTGGTATAATGGCTTAGTTATTTTTGAAAAATTCTTTATATGGTCCAGCATGTCCTAGAAAACTTCTTACCCCTCTGACCGTAGTCGATGGTGGTAATTTTTCAATAACTTAAACTTTTGCAGGATCTACTTTCGTGTCATTTTGAGAAATTTTATGCCCAATTACAATTCCCTCTGTAACCATAAATTGATATTTTTCCCAATTTATTAGTAGGTTGATTTTTTTCACATAATTCTAGAACTTTTTATAAATTATTTAAGCATTATTCAATAGAAGTCCAGAATATAGAGAAATCATCCATAAATACTTCCATTCCATGCTCAATCAAATTACTAAATATTGACATCATACATCTTTGAAATGTTGCAAGTGCATTGCATAGTCCAAAAGGCATTCTATGAAAAACAAATGTTTCATAAGGGCTTGTAAATGTTATCTTATCTTGATCCTCAGGAGCAATTGGAAATTGATGATAACCAGTATATCCATCTAAAAATAGTAATATTTATTTCTAGCCAATCTACCCAACATTTGATTTAGAAAGGGTAAAGGAAAGTGATCTTTTCTAGTGGCTAAGTTTAATTTTCCATAATCTATAAAAATTCGCTAACTAGTAACTTGTCTTAATGGAATTAATTCATTTTTCACATTTACTTCAACGGTCACTCCTCCTTTCTTTGGAACACATTAAATTGGGCTTACCCAAGAACTGTCTGAAATAGAATATATAATTCCAGCATTTAACCATTTTAAAATTTATTTTTTTACAACTTCTTTCATTATTGGGTTTAATCTCTTATGAGGATCACCTTTAGGTTTGTATTGTTCATCAAATAAAATTTTGTGCAAACAAACTGAAGGACTAATTTCTTTAACATCTGCTAAAGTCCATCCAAAAGCCTTTTTATATCTTTTTAACATTTATATTAATATTTGTTCTTGAATTTCAATTAACTCGGAATATACAATAACAGGCAATGTAGATGAATCTCCTAAAAATGCATATTTTAAATGAGCATGTAATACTTTCAGTTAAAGTTCAGGTAGTTTAATACTTGAAAGAATAAGATTTTTATTATCATTTTCCAACAAATCTAAAATTTCAAATTTGTCCTGAATATAATCTAAATTTTCTTCTTTTATTTCATCCTCATTTTCACTAAATTTTTCTTGCTTTAATCTCTCTTTAAACTTTTTCTTAAATTGCTCATTACTTAGATAATCAGTAACTTCCATTCTAAAACATTCATTATCTTTTTCTATTGCAAGATGTTTCATAGCTTTTGCAATATTATATTTTACTTCTCGATTATTAACTCTCATTATTAATTCTCCTTTTTGTGCATCTATCACAGCTCTCCCTATTGCAAAAAATGGTCTCCCCAAAATAATAGGAGTCTTTTTATCTTCCTCCATATCTAATACTATTAAAGTCTACAGGGAAAATAAATTTATCCACTTTTACTAATACATCTTCTATAACTCCCTTAGAATAAGTGATTGATCGATCAACTAACTGAAGAGTTATAGTAGTAGGGGAAATCTCTCCTAAATCTTAACGTTTAAAAATTGATAGAGGCATAAGATTGATACTTGCTCCTAAATCACATAAAGTTTTTCCATAAAACTTTTCACCAATTGCACAAAGTATAATAAAACTACCAGGATCTTTTAACTTTTTCAGGAAGCTTTTTCTGGATAATAGCACTACACTCTTCACTAACTGCAACAGCTCATGATCTGCAAACTTCCTTTTGTTATTTAGTATATATTTCATAAATTTCACATAACTTGGCATTTATTCCAAAGCTTCAACGAAAGGAATGTTGATCATTAACTTTTTAATGATTTTCAAAAATTTTGTAAATTGTTTATCTTTATTCTTTTGTTTTAGTCGTTGAGGAAACAGAGGTAATGGTTTTCCTAAAAGAACTTGTGTTCGCTCATTTTATTATGGTCACTTTCCATCGCTTCCTTCTCCTCATCAACTTTTGTTTCTCTTTAGATTCTTGTTTCAACTTCTTCTCCACTTCGTAATTGAATTGCTTTAATTTGTCTTCATTTAGATCTTTGGGATTAACTTCTACAACAGTTGAAAGATTTCTTGAAAATCTATTACTAAGTTCAGTAGTAATATGTCCTAATTGATTTTCAATATTTCTAATAGCAGACCCTTAATTTTGTAATTGATTTCCCATATTCAACATTACCTCTTCCATCGTTAACTTCTTTTCCTTAACTTGTGGGTTAGGGTTATAGTTAAATCCAGGAGAATAATAGGGTCAATAATTAGGATTTCATTTGTTATTTAAATTTCCTGAGGTGTTCATTGAATTGTTATAATTATTCCAACTAAAATTAGGGTGATTTTTTTCATCCAGGATTGTAATAGTTTGAATAAGGATTGTCATTTGGATTATTAATAGCATTCAAAGTTTCATAAGATGATTGAGTATAAATTATCTGTCCTAGTCAATTATCCACTAATACTGGGGGTATTTGAAATAGTTTACTCCAATTTGATCAATCATTTTTGATATAGCAGCAATTTGAGATGATAAAATAGACATTGCATCAGATTCATGAATACTAGCTACTTTCTTAGGGTTACCCGTTCAGAGGGCCATTGAAAATTATTAGTAGTCATTTCTTCTATTAAATAATATGCTTCATCAAAAGGTTTTGACATTAAAGATCCACCTGCAGTAGCATTTATAATAGATCTAAGTGATCCTACTAATCTATTGTAGAAAGTTTGAATTATTAACCAATCTGGTAAAGTATGGTGTGAACATTTTCTAACAAGATCTTTAAATCTTTTCTAGGCTACATATATCGATTCCCCTTCAAATTGACAAAAAGATGTAATATCATCTCTAAGCTTAGCAGTTTTCAAGTGTGGAAAACATTTAGCCAAGAATTTTTGTGATAGTTCTCAAGTTCTGATAGATCCAGGTGCTAATGAGTTTAACCAAGCTTTTGCTTCTTCCCTTAATGAAAAAGCAAAAATTCTAAACCTACAGCATCATTAGACACTCCGTCATATTTAATAGCAGCACAAATCTCAAGAAAACTAGCAAGATGTAAATTAGGATCATCAATGGGTGTTCCTCAAAACTTATTATTTTGTACCATTTGGATAATAGCAGGATAAAGTTCAAATGAATTAGCAGCAGCATCAGGATTTTGATTAGTTAAGTCAAGTTCATCTGTTATTGTATTAGCATAATCTTTTAAAGGTCTATGTCAATTTTCATTTATTTGATTATCTAAGTTATTCATCATTTTGTTCAAAATTTTAATTTCTTTTTGTTGTTTTTGAATCTTTATGATAGCATGTTCTAATTTTGAATCGTAATGTACTAAATCTTCAAATCCAATCTTTTACAGAAACAAATATAATAAGCAAAGAAAAATTTCTTTAAAATACTCTTAAATGTACAGTTATATAATTTTTGGATTTTTTATTTTATAAATTTTTATTATATTTGTATTTTATATATTTTTATCTCTAAATTTCCTAATTTATCAAATCTATATAATTTACTGTTACCTACCCCAACAATGACGCCAAAAACTTTATCTCAAAAAATATAGTTGTATAATATTTTTAAAGTTGACTCCGCTTTGCAACGGCACCAAAAACTTGATGGGGTATTTAATGAATAATAATGTTAAGCACTTAAAGTTGAGATTCTACGCAAGTATACATCTCATTACCAAGTAATATAAGACTTTCATTTTAAGTCCCAAATATCGATCAAACGAGGAAGGTTTAAATTTAAAATGATAAATTAACTAGAAAATTCACAGAAATCAATCGAAATTACTGTCACTAATTTTGAAAGTTAAGATACTATCAAAGCTAAATTATTTACTACTAGTAGAGTTTAAAAGCTGGGTTTAAAATTAATAACTACTAAACTATGTTTATGTGATGAAGTTTGCTAATATGAAAAAGCATCTTTCCCGCCACAATGAGTTTTTAGTGAAATAAGATAAGATAAATGGTTTAAATATGTATTGTGTCAAATGTGAGCAATTTTAATTCTCTACCCTGATTCAGTGTTACAGAAAACATTTGGTTAATCTTAGGTTTAGTCCCTAAATCTGTGGCTAAGCTAGGAGGATACTGGCTCCCACTCCAGAGCTCCCACTTCCCTTCCTCTGAAGGCTAACTCTTACTTTAATCTTTAAACACTAAGATTGAATTGGGGATTTTTAGTCTGTCACCCTAGAAATCTCCAATTCTACACACAACAAAGTATATTTCCCTATTTATTTGCACTTAATTTCATGAACAAATTACTCCTTCATGGACTTAAATGTGATTCTCACTCTGTTGTAGAACTCATACTCCTTTTCCTGAATCATATGTTTCACAACATATTCTAGCAATTCAATTGGCCAGATCAAATAGTAAATTAAGAGCGGAGTTGATAAACCATCAAAATTTATTTTAAATTTTGACATTGGCACATCCGCATTATCTCTTAATTTCACCATATCATAGAGTAATGAAAAATATAAAGGAATCTACACAGACTTCATGAGAAAGATACAACAAAACACAAATTTCATACTAAAAGAAAGTTCATACAACAATAATAAACAAACAAATCTGAAACTCTTTCTCAAAGCAAATCATTTATAGCCTCTCTTAGAAAATGTAAGAAGAATAAATCTCTTACTTCTCTTCCTCTTCAACACTCTAAGAGAAGAATTCACACTAAAACTCACCACAAAAACTCAAAACTATAAAAAAAAAATAACTAACAAGTGGTGTGGAATGGCGTGGAATGTTGGTGTGTGAAGAGGAAAACTGAAATGATTGGAAGAATTTGAAATGGTGTGAGGGGGGATTTCTAATCAAATTTTGGCCCTAAATAGAGCCTAGGTTGCTTCTCCTGGATTGAATCTACTAAAAATTCACCAGTAATGCGTCTAAACTATCTCAGGCGCTAACGGTGCCATTTTGGGCATTGTTGGCACCACTTTCATGTCACTTTCTAACTCTGGCACAGTTGGCGCCAGTTCTGGAGCCTTTGGCGGCCACCCTATGCAGCTCAATTATTTTGCTTCGTTTGGCTCCATTTTAGCTCTGCTTTGCCTCGTTTCAGCTGCGTTTTGATCCTAACAGATAGACCTACAAAATAAGCAGGAAAAAAACATTTATTTAAATTATAATTTCATTCAAAAATATGTAATAAGTGTAAAAGAGATTAGGCATAGAAAGATATATCGAAATGTGTCAGGATAGAATTTTCTTTCCTGCTCGTTTTTGCTCCAAATTGCACCGTTTTTGCTTTTTATCTCCAAAACTCCACTTTCTGTACTTGAAACCAAAAATATATAAAATTAATTTCTTTAAAGTGCAATATCATTGAAAATCACAAAATATAAGCATTAAAAGCATATGAAAAATTGATCCTTTTTTAGGCGTATCAAAATCCCCCAAACTTAACTGTTACTTGTCCTCAAGTAACACATTTACTACATAAAAGTTATGATTAATGGTAGTGATTTTAACTTCTAAATTTCTATAATTTGGACTATTAAATATAATAGCACAACTTAAGAAAAATTTTTAACAATTTAATTCAAAACTAAAAGTATAAGAATATCTAGTAGTCAAGTCTAAGATTTCTGATTCTCTATTCATTTCAAGAAGAATTGTAATTTGTTATATTGAAGTCACTTAGAATATCCATATGAAAAATAACTTCATGAGAACTTTTTTAGTAAGGATACTAATACTCAAATAAAAGTTAAAAAAAAATGTAATCAAGTCTTCTTCTCAAGTGAAGCCAATTTTTTATCAGGCATCTCACCAAGCTTCTCCTCACATACTTTTCTTTTCTTTTTCTTTTCTTTTTCTTTTCTTTTTCTTTTAGAATCATTTTTAGTCCTTTCTTTTTTTTTTCTTCTTTTTTCATGTGAGTATTACTATATTTGGACAGCCTTTAATAATTTTGAACTTCACTATCTTCTTTTAAAAGTTAAAAACTTTTCACATTCCTTCCCTTTATAAAATCATATTACCAATGAAGATTTTTCATGAAGCCTCATTCTTTTCTTCTTACATGAAACTCTAAGATTCTTAATACTTCAAAATATAATTTCTTTTACTTTAATTAGAAAAAGCATAGTTTTATTCTTTCGTTTGAAATATCTTAGCTCTAGAATCAAATTTCATTATTGAAAACTTTAACTTAAGTCTACTATATATTTAGAAACACAAGTATAGTTATCAAAAGTTAGCCTCTAAACAAAAGGTCATGTTAAATTAAACTTTTTAAAATATAGCTAATTGAGCACAAATAAAATTTAGTTTCATTCTTTTAAAGAAAATTTTCTTCCCCCTAAACTTAAATTTTTAAATATTTTGCAATCAACTCTGTAAATTGTTGCAGGAAGAAAAAGTAAAAGTTGAAACTAATAACTACTACAATATCCTATCAATTTCATATACATTCATAATTAGGATAGAATGACTACAGGAGAAAGTAAATCTAGCCAAATACATGCTTGCAATAATATTAAACTAAAAGGAGGTATCCTCAATTTAAAATTTTATTTTTCTTCCTACCCTTATACTTGATTTTTAAAATGTATATCATTCAGTACAAAATATATAAGTAGGAAGAAAAATAGTTTAGAAATTTTATCTATCAAAAATGTCTATAAAAAACATCTACAATTATTTATCAGGATAAAAAACATGTAGTAGAAAGTAAATATAAAATAAACCTGCCAGAATAAAATTAACTAAACAAACGTCTAACTAACATAATATGTATCAGTATTAGAATATAAAATTGCTCTTCAAGTCTTATAAAATTGTAACAAAAACACAAACACACTTGATAAATGAGGTCAATTCTTCCTTAAACTCATTACATCTTACTAACTTGCTTCAAATTTTAAACGGAATGATTACACAGATATATTGGGTACTTATAAATGATTTTATAGATTCTAATCCTAAAGATAAGATTATCCCTGATAAATGGCTCGCAAACACCAACCTCAAGTGTCACCATATCCCATTAATTAAGCACCTCTTGTATTTATAAGAATAGTGTAAAATCATCCACATCTTACTCATCAAATAGGTTAGCTACTCCTATCAAATGAAAATAAATGTAGTGAAAAGAAGTAACAAAATTGTGATGGAATCTTCACTGATAAATTCATAATGTCTCTTATAAAACTCAAGTCTAGGTAAGACCCGAGTTGTAGTGGACTTGTCAATCCAACTACTGCAAGATAACATACAAGTCTAACC
>NEWO01000078.1:630771-656950 GCA_003013225.1 Phalaenopsis aphrodite
TGTGAAAGGGGATTGGTTCAAATTTGGAACATTTTATTGTAGAATCCAAAGAAGGAAGAACTAGGGGATGTCATGGATCCAGAGGAGAACCCCGGAGACTTCCAAGCTATCCTAATGCTTGGCTTCAATTTTGAGGAGAAGTATTTAGGTGTTTCATCCTGCCAATTTTATTAGTTAGGGCTTACATTCGTGTGAAACGATCACGCAAATAACCTAGAAGATGTGAGGATTTAAGTCGTGACAAACGATAACCTTAAAATCCTAAGACGAGTTAGGGCTTATATTATATAGCAGGGTTATACAAAGTCTGAAAGATAAGGTGAGGATCTACGTCGCATAAGCAAGCAACCTCAAAGTCCTATGGCTTTGTTGTTTAAGTCTAAGGAAGGAAGATAGGTTTAGCTGGGGAAGATAGGTTTTGTTGTTAAAGATGGTTGTGCTGCCCACCATGCTAGTCCCAAGCTCCTTGCCGTGACAAGTTTGAGTTATCTAGTGTATCGAGTTATAATGTCAAATCAGGTGGCCCTATGGTTGAAGTTCTTTAAATTTTATGAGGGCATATTAAAGTTGACTAGAGCGATACCGTTAGGATCCTATGGTTCCCTCGTACCGGCACCACTATTTCTATTGGATTAACTTTGTTCAAATGAACTTATCAAACTCAACTTAATGAGTTCCATAATTTCATTTAAACTGTGGGAAGCCTCGTTAGCAACCGTATGTTACCTCCTCCGAGGGATTCCCGATCATCCGATAGAGACATCTTAATTTAGTTAAAGTTGTAGTTTTGTATGATGTTTGTGATTAAATTTTGAGTTGTTTTATATTTTTAATGTTGTTGCGGTGAGTTTTATCTTGGTTGATTTTAATTTTGTTTTTGGGTTATGGTTATGGTTAACATGCAAGTTTATGTAGGTAAATGCAAGCATAAAACATGTAAGGAAAAGGCAGAAGAAAGACGGTACTATAAACGGTAAAAGCGTACCCGGCGAGTCTTCTCGTTCCACCACCTTTGCTCTGAGAAGTGAAGCTTCTATCAGAGGGGTTTGGCACGTTCTTTGGGGTCTAAGGAGGCTAGGGATTGAGTCGCTGGTCTTGGTGTAAGGCCTAAGTAGGAATTCGATCACGGTCGGATTTGGGTGTTGGTCTAAAGCTATGGTAGAGACTCCGTGGAAGGGGGATTTTAAGGGGTTTTGGCTTCTCTCACTGTTGTAAAGGTGTGGGTGAAGTTAATTTCAATTTGATAGACTGTGGAGGTGTATTGGGTTCTGTCCTGGTTTCCGGCAAGGTTCAAGCTCAAAATTGAGCTCCGACAATGAGAATTGGCGAGGGAAAATTGTTGGAATACACTGAGGGGATCTTAGGGAAGCTCTGTGTGAAGTTTGGAGAGGTCTCTCGAAGAAAATTTCAGCACACCTCTCATGGCCATGGAGGTTGGTTTTTATAAAAACTGGCCATGGGGTGGCTCTCAGTGCACAAGTTTGGGTGCATTGTGGTGCTTAGGTGGAGGACAGAGGAGCTCTCCAATTTGATTTGGATGAGCTGGCCTATAGGTTTGATTTGGGTGAGGTTTCATGGGGGTGACTCTCGGTTTTGAGCTTTTCTGGCCACTAGGCTGGCCAGCCGGCCAGGGGGAGGTGGCTAGGAGCTCAAGGAACCCAGAGGAATCCATCACAACAATTTAATGCAAATGTGCTTTGATTTGGCAAAGATATCTTAAGCATGTGCATTTTTTGAAATAATATCCCTTAATTTGGGGGACCTTTGGTCCATGGCTTGTTTTATGTGGTTTCATTGTGTTTAGACTGGTCACTAAGTCCAACTAATGGCTGGGGTGGAGTTAATTTGGTGACTTTAAGGTGGTTAGGTCACATTTAGTGCATGGGTCCAAGTGGGTGCAAATAACCAAAACTTAGGTTTGGCTAGGCTAGCCATGTCAATTGGCCAAAATAAATATTGCATTTGGTGTAGATGATCATAAAGAACAACTTTGGTGAAGAATGGAAGTGGTTTTGAGCTCAATTGATGGGTCAATTTGAGGGAATTTTGAATTTTAGTCAATTTGGTCATGTTGGGCTAGGATTGGGTCTAGCTTGGGTTAGCCCTGGGCTAGGTCAAAATTGATTGTTTTAAATTGTTAATAGGGACCTCATGAAGAGTTTTCAACATGAATTGGATGTCAATTTGGAGGTTAAGACAATCAATTGGGTGAAATTTGGGGACTTAGCCAATTTGGGGCTAAATTTGGGAATTTTGGATTTAGGCCAAAATCAAACAGATATGAGGCTTCACAAAGGTCAATTGATGGTTTATTTTGATGTATAGGAATGTTATCAATATTTTTCAACATTAATTGGGGCCAATCTAGGCTATGGGTTCAATTTGATGAGATTAGGTCATATGGTCAAAATTGGGGCTTTAACCTAACTCAAAATTGGGTTCAAATAATGGACTAATTGAGCTTATATTTGGTTTTATTTTGTCATATCAAAGGTGAATTTGAGTTTAGGATTGAAATTTGGGTCAATTGAAATGAAATTGATGGACATTTGGGTTGAATTTAGGGAATTTGTCCCTTAAAGGCAAAGTTGGGGTTTTAGTTAAAGATGGTCAAATTGGCCAAATTGGGTCATGTGTTAGTTGAACAAAATTAAATTGGGAATATTTGGGATTTATTGGAATTTTTTGGAAATTTTTGGAATTATTGGAATTTTTGAAATTTTGGGATTTGAGCTATGGAGGGGTATTTTGGTAATTTGGGGGTGTTTTAGGGGTAAAAGGCCAAGATGGGTATTTTGGTAGAATTGAAGTACCAAACATCACCAACAAGCCATGGACCAATGGAAACCCCATTTTGAGTCCTTTACATAGTGATCTTAGCCAAACCATAGCCTTACGGCTAGTAGGTTTAGGGGACCATCTACATGAGTGTCCCAAAAGATCAAGGGATCAAGGCTAGAAATTTGAGTTTAGGGATGTGAGTGAATTTGGGTGTATATGAGTGTATATGAGTGTAGTGAGTGCCTTAGCTCCAGACCAACACCTAAGGTTAACCTTAAGGTCCAACCGTCCTAAGGGTGACTCATCTTGAGTTTCCCCCCATAATGATCCCACCTACTAAAGGCTAGAGGTTGAAACCAACATGTGGCACTTCAAGTTGAGTAAACAAGAGGGTATAATTTCTAATGGTGAGGGTTCCATGTCTATTTTTCTAAGAATAGTCAATAGGAAAATCCTATGGCTATATCTTAGGCTGCTAAAAGGGAAAAACTAAACCTCAACCAAAAGTGAGGTCAACACGTGGATTGTAATAATCAGAATAAGTATTATATATCTCATGGCTATTTTCAAAATAATTAGGCTCAATCAATTGTCCAAATAAATTTTCCTTAATAATTGAGGGTCTTTGAAAATATCTTTCTATGTTTTGATCCAACTTCCTTGATATTGCAGCAACCTGAGATGAAAGCAATGCAATCGCATCTGTATCGTGAACACTGACTACTTTTTTAGGATTTACCCTTGCAGATTGCCATTGAAACTCATTTGTAGCCATTTCTTCAATTAATGTATATGCTTTATTAAATGGTTTTAACATTAATTATCCACTTGCGGCAGCGTGTCAACCTAAGGGATTCTACTAACCCATTGTAAGAAGTTTGGTTGATTAACCAATCTGGCAGAGCATGGTGTGGACACTTTCTTGGGAGTTCCTTAAATCTTTCCTAAACTTTGTATATTGATTCCCCTTCATACTGACAAAATAAGATGATATTATTTATAAGTTTAGTAGTCCTTGAAGGTGGAAAAAACTTAGTTAGGAATTTTTGAGTTAACTCCTCTCAATTTTTAATAAAGCCAAGTGCAAATGAGTATAACCACATTTTAGCCTTATCCATTAATGAGAAAGGAAAAAGCATTAGTATAACAACATCATCTAACTTTTTGTTATAACAAAATGTAGCACCAAGTTCTAGAAAACTTGACAAGTGTAAATAGGGATCCTCCGAAGGAGTTCCCTCAAACTGATTGTTCTACACCACTTGGATAATCTCTGGATTTATTTCAAAAGAGTCAGCTTCTACGACAGGGGTTTGTATACTTCAGTGAATTTCAACGGTCATAGGATATACATAATCCGTCAAATATTTATGATGATTTTTCAAGTTATTATTTTGAATGTTTTCCATTTCCATTTCTAGTTCTTTAAGTCCTTTTTATTTTTATTATATTTTTTTTATTTTTTCTAACTCAGGACCACAAGGCACAAGTCCTCTGGAACCTTTATTTTGCATACGCAACACAACAGAAAATACATTGACAATTACAAAAATACACTTGCATGAGAAAGGATTTTTAGACTTTATGGGATGTTTTGGTGATGTTTTTCATGAGGCATAATATGGAATGATTTTATCATAAATTTAAAACTTAGGGAACGATTTTAATGAAATGAATGATGAAAAGAAAAATTATCACGTGGCCTTTGGATTTGGGCTTTTTGAATTAGATATGGTGGGCTTGGGCTTTTAAAATTATGGTTGAATTTGGGCCAAATTTTGGTTCCATAAAATATTTAATGGTATAGGGAGATGTCATGAAGAGTTTTGAAAGGATTTAAAGTCATCTTGAATTGAATTGGAAGGCCAATTTGATGGATTTTGGGTTAGACTTGGGTTTGGGTGAAATTGAGCTTGCAATTGGGTCAAATTGGGCTTATATTTGGTTTCAATTGGTATTAGGGATGTTGTATTTTGGTTTGGAATTGAAATTGGGCAAGATTGGGGTCAACTGGGTCAAGATTGAGGCTAATTTGGGGAAATTGGACCCTTAAATGACAAAATTGGTCAAATTATGTCAATGTGATGGTTCAAAATTGAAATTGGGAATATTTGGGATGATTTTTAGAATTTTTAAATTTTTTGAAAAATTTGGCTCATGAGGGGCATTTTGGTAATTTTGGCAAATTTGGGGGAATTTTGGGGATTTTGAAATTTTGGTGAATTTAGGCCAATTTAGGTAGTGGGGAAAGATTTGAGATGACTTTTGGATAAATTTGGGTGTTTTGGACAATTTTGGGAATTTTAGCAAAAATTAGGGTTGTAGGAGTATTTTAGTAATTTGGTGATTTTGGACTAGGTTGGGCAAGTAAGCCATGAAGTCATGTCAAACCAACAGGACCCATATGAGGACTCCTTTTGGATACTCAATATGCTAGGAATAACCTCTAAGCTAAGGGCTAGGGGTTTGGCTCCATCCGTATGAGCTTTCTAGAAGGAGTCAAAAGACCAAATTAAGTGCAAGTGGTCTAAGGTTTGGGGTGTGTGAAAAAGTGAAGTGTGTGCAAACTAGCTTAACCAAGACCAGAACACCTAGAGTTAGTCCTAAGGCTTGACCATCCCATGGGGATTCTCATTGAGCTCCCTCATATTGACCCCACCTACTAAGTGCTAGAGGTTAGGACCAGTATGTGAAATTTCAAGTTGAGCAAAGAAGAGTGTAAAATTTCTAAAGGTGAGTGTCTTTTCTAGTCCTCTAAGGACAGTGAACAGGAAAGTCATATGGCTAGACCTTAGCCTATTAAGGAGGAAACTGACCTCAACTAAAAGTGAGGTCAACAGCAGTAGACATTTCTCTTGTCATCATTTGGGTTGGATATGAGTCCGAGAGCTTTCCTTCCTATTGTGACATATATATTTTCTTGCTACCCCTTGGGTTGGATGTGAGTCCCAAAGCTTTTCTCCCCAACATAGCAGATATTTTTCTCTTCATCATTTGGGTTGGATATGAGTCTCAGAGCTTTCCTTCCTAGTGTGACAGATATATTTTTCCGCACCTCTTGGGTTGGATGTGAGTCCGAACGCTTTCCTCCCCAACATAGAAGATATTTTGCTTCTCACCATTTGGGTTGGATATGAATCCCAAAGTTTTCCTTCCTAGCGTGACAGATATATATTCTCGCTACCTCTTAGGTTGGATGTAAGTCCCAGCACTTTCCTCCCCAACGTAGTAGATATTTCCCTTGTCACCACTTGGGTTAGATAAGGATCCCAGAACTTTCCTTCCTAGCGTGACAGATGTATTCTCCCACTACCCCTTGGTTTGGATGTGAGTCCCAACATTATCCTCCCCAACATAGCAGATATTTCCTCGTAACAATTTGGGTTGGATATGAGTCTCAGAGCTTTCCTTCCTAATGTACTGATATATTTTCCTGCTACCTTTAGGGTTAGATGTGAGTCTCTGAGCTTTCTTTCCCAATGTAATGATATGTTTCTGATTAGCTCTATAGTTGGATTTAAGTCCTTGTGCTTTCTTTCTCAATTTGGTCTTTTTACCACCACTTAAGTTGGATGTGAGTCCTTGCACTTTCCTCCCTAATGTGACAAATCTTCGAGATACATTTAAGACCACCATAAAAGGAGTAAGGCATCCTATTCTCATCTTTTCAGATCGATTTAAGACCACATTAAATGAAGTAAGACATCTAATTTTCTACCAAAATCTTTGATATAGGTTTATAGCCACCTTAAATGGAGTAAGGCATTGATCCCGACTGTTTATATGCAACAGTATAACAATGTATGTGATTATATTCTTCACTTATCTTTCCTACTGTGCAACAACACCAAAAACTTGATCATGAAGAAAATAATAATTCTACTTTTTTTAATTTATATATATATATATATATATTGAGATACTACGCAAGTATATGTATCGTTATCAAGTAATATAGGACTGTTTGATTAAGCCCGAATATTGAACCCACAGGGATTGTTCACAATATGTCATATTAAGTAACAAACTTCTATTTCAAAAAGACAATTACTTAAAATAAAGATATTATCACAGTAATTAAAGTTCAAATCTTTTTGGTATTTTTGATATTTTGATAATATAATAATAACTTCTAAAGATAACTTGAGTTTTTGTAAGATAAGAAGCACTGAATATGAAATATCTTTTTCCTTATCATGAATCAGTAATAAGTATAGAACTTCTGTTGTGGAAGTATGCAAAATTATGTTGTGCCAAACAGGAGCAATATTATTCTTTACCCTTACTAGAGATGTTATAAAGAACATTGGCTAATTTAAAGTTTGAATAGTTCTGAAGACTGGTTAGGCAGGGAAGATGCGAGCTCTCACTCTAGAGTTCCCTAGATTCTCTCAACCTGGAGGCTAACATCGCATATCAAAACCTAAGAAAATAAACTAAGTTGAGATTTTTAACATGCCACTTTAAAGTCCTCTAACACTAAACCCTTCAAAGTTTATTTCCATATTTATTTGCACTCAATCATATGAATTACATTCTCATCTATACAATCTCATGTGATTCTTTCCAATTATTGACTGAGACAATATCATCCCAGTTCTTACATGTTCTCACAATAAATTTTAACATCTCAATGGGCCAAATCAAGAAGTAAATGACGTACATGGAGTTAAATCATCACAACTTCTTCTAACATTAAAGATCAATACTCTCCACAACTTCCATACAATACTTTATTTTCTTATCATTTTAATGAAAAAGATAAAGAAAACTACTCAAAATTCATAGAGAAAACAAAACCACACTTTAGTTTAAAAGCAGAAATCATTGTCAATCCAACAAGAAGTCTCAATTAAAACCAAATTTAGTAACAAAAAAGATAGAAACTTATCTCAAATCCTCCACCAAACCCTTGAAGTTCCTTTGAATCTCTTATCTTATTATAACACTCTTAACTCTCACAAACTAGAAACTAAAACTAAAATAAAGGTAGATATTGGGGTCTTACAGTCTCTCCTATAAATCACAGCAAAGTAGAATCTAAACGAAGCACTTGAAGGGACTAGAAGAAGGTCCTTGAAAAGTCTCAAGCCTCTTCTTTTATAATTTTCCAAGAGGTGCCTTAATATTTCCTTAAAATGTGTCCAAATTTAATGTATTCTCCAAAGGATGCCTCCTTTCACAAGTCTTTTAACCATATTTTCATTTCTAGTGGTTATAACCACCCTCTTTAGCCAATAGGTGCCTCAAATGTCCCTTCAAAATTTGTCAAAATGAATTAACTTGTCAAGTAACTGTCACTGGCGCTTAAGCGTGAGGCCACTGGCACTTAGGCACAGTCTTCTCTGTTTCACGGGTGCTGAAGCACCAGATCTGGTGCTTAGGCGGCAAAATTCTTTTGCACCATTTTTTTCATTTTTGCTCCATATTTGATCCTTTTTCACTCCTTTTGCCATTTTTCACCTTTTTAGTTGTACCTGAAGAAAAAAAGCACAAATACCTTCCATGAAAGTGCAATATCTAAAAAATAGGTATAAAAATGTGTATAAACACTTTATATTTTAGGTGTATCAGGCATCTGATTCTCATTCTAAAGTTGATACCTAAATTTCAATTTCCATCTCGGAGTAAGTACCTAAATTTTGATTCCCATCATCCCAAACCATTGCGATCAAAATCAAATATTTCTAAGAATCAAATTGAAATTGAACCTTCATCATGACCGTTGTGGACATTTTCGAGATCCCTTGTCATATAATACCTGTGAGAATTTCGGATCCTCAATTTTGATCGAGTGTTCACTTGTCAATTACCCTGTGGAAACAACTGTCACTCAATTTTGCTCTTCGTTCTAAATTTGTTGAATTAAAAGCTGTGTTGGTTTTGTTGATCTCGTCGGTCAATGCCAATATGCACGGTGTGCTTGCTCGGCACACCTCACCTATTGGGGGTCCATTTGTTGACCTTACTTTTGGTTGAGGTCTAGTCTTTCCTCTTTGGTAGCCTAGGGTCTAGCCATAGGACTTTCCTGTTGACTATTTCTAGAGGACTAGAAAATAACCCTCAACATTAGAAATTCTAAACTCTTCTTTGCTCAACTTGAACTTCCATATACTAGTCCTAACCTCTAGCACTTAGTAGTTGGGACCACTATAGGGGAGCTCAAGGGGAGTTCTCCTAGGATTGCTTTGCCTTAGGATCAACCCTCTGGTGGTGTAGTCTTGGTTGCACTCACTCACACACTTGAACATTACACTTCGACTCACTACCTTAAACCCAAGCCTGCCTAACTTTGACCATTTAACCCTTTGGGAGACTCATGTAGATGGTCCCCTAAACCCACTAGCCTTAGGCTAGGGTTTAGCTAAGACCATTACATGAAGGACCTAAAGTAGAGGATTTCATTGGTCCATGGCACAAGTAGGGTGATTGATACCAATTTCACCAAAATAACAAATTTAACTTTTTGCCCCTAAATCTACCTAATTTACCAAACTACCCTTGAAAGTCTAAAATTCCCAATTTCACCAAAAATACCCAAATTTGTCAAAAAAATCATCTCAAACCATTTCAAACCACCCAAATTTCCCAAAACCTCCCAAATTGCCCAACCCCCCCCCCCCCTCCTGGCTAAAATTACCAAAATACCCCTCATTTTACCAAATTTACCAAAATACCATTAATGGCCCAAATTGTCCCAAAACCTTCAAAATCATTTCAAATGTCCCCAAAATCAATTTGGACTCTTTGTTGACCTCACTTTTGGTTGAGGTTAGTTTTTCCTCTATAGTAGCCTAAGGTATAGCCATAGGATTTTCCTATTGACTATTCTTAGAAAACTACACATGAAACCCTCACCACTAGAAATTCTACCATCTTCTTTACTCAACTTGAAGTTCCACATATTGATCCTAACCTCTAGCACTTAGTAGGTGGGTTCACTATTGGGGAAACTCAAGATGAGTCACCCTTAGGACTTGTGGACCTTAGGGTTGACCCTGGGTGTTGGTCTAGTGTTAAGACACTTAATTGCAATCAATTACACTCACATAACTCACAAGCCTAAACTGAAATTTTTAGCCTAAGTCCCTTGATCTTTTTGGGATACTCATGTAGATGGTCCCCTAAACCTACCAGCCCTAAGGCTATGGGTTGACTAAGACCAGTACATAGAGGACCCAAAATGGAATTTCCTTTGATCCATGGCTCATTTAGGGTGATTAGTTACCCAATCCTATCAAAAATACCCATCTTGGCCTTTTGCCCCTAAATACCCTCAAATTACCAAAATACCCCTCCATAGCCCAAAATTCCAAAAATTCCCAGAAAATCTCAATAAATCCAAAATATACCCAATTTTATTTTTCTCAACTACTACAGGACCCAATTTGGCAAATTTGACCATCTTTAACCAAAACCCTCAAATTTGCCTTTAAGGGCCCAAATTTCCCCAAATTCAACTCAAATGTCCATTAATTTGATCTCAATTAACCCCAATTCCAATCCTAAACTCAAATTAACTTTTGATATAGCCAAGATAAACCAAATCCAAGCTTAATTGGTCCATGGTTTGAGCCCAACTTTGATTTAGGTCAAAACCCCAATTTTGATCATATGACCTAATCTCACCAAATTGAACCCATATCCTAGCCAATTGGCCCCAATTAATGTTGAAAAATATTTATAACATTCTTATATATCAAAATCAACCATCAATTGGCCTTGTTGAAGCCTCAAATCCATTTGATTTTGGCCTAAACAAAAATTCTCAAATTTAGCCCCAAATTGGCTAAGTCCTCAAATTTCACCCAATTAATTGACTTAACCCCCAAATTGACATCCATTTAATGTTGAAAACTCTTCATAGGGTCTCTATTGACCATTTAAAATAATAAATTAGGACTTAGCTCAAGGCTAACCAAAGCTAAACCCAAGTCTAGCCCAACATGACCAAATTGACTAAATTTCAAAATTCCCTCAAATTGACCCTTCAATTGAGCTCAAAACCACATCCATCCTTCACCAAAGTTGTTCCTTATGATCATATACACAGAATGCAACATTTATTTGGGCCAATTTACATAGCTATCCTAGACCAAACCCAAGATTTGGTCATTTGCACCCACTTGGACCCATGCACTAAATGTGACCTAACCACCCAAAGCAACCAAATTAACTCCACCCCAGCCATTAGTTGACCCCTAAGGCTGAGCCAAAACACCTCTAACCACCTAAACTAAGCCATGAACTAAAGGTCTCCCAAATTAAGAGATCTTATTCCCAAAAATACACATGTTTAAGATATCTTTGCCAAATCAAAGCACATTTGCATTAAATTATTGTGATTGATTCCTTTGGATGCCCTGAGCACCTAGCCACCTCCCCCTAGCCGACCGGCTAGCCTAGTGGCCGGAAAAGCTCAAAACCAAGAGTCACACCCATGGGACTTCATCCAAATCAAGCTTAGAGGCCAACTCAGCCAAATTGAGTTGTAGAGCTCCTCTGCCCTCCACCTAAGCACCACATTGCACCCAAACTTGTGCCCTGAGAGCCACCCCATGACCATTTTTATAAAAACTCACCTCCACGTCCATGGGAGGTGTGCTAAAATTTTCTTAGAGAGAGCTTCCCAAATCACTCACAGAGCTTCCTTGAGATCTCCACTGCCCATTCCAATCACTCCACTGCCTTGATTCCCCCTGTCTAACCCTAATTTTGAGCTTAAAATTTAGCGCAAAAATAGGACATCCTCCAAACCTCCACCAAACTTCAATTGCTTGTGCCCACACCTTCACAACAGTAAGAGAAGACAAAGCCCCATCAAATTACCTTCTGAAATAGCCTCTGCCATAGCTCTAGACCAACACCTGAAATCGAGCTTGGTTAAATTCATACCTAGGCCTTACACCACAAGAAGAGGCTCTATACTTAGCCTTCTTTGACCCCAACAAACGTGCCAAGACCCTCTGATTGAAGCTTCACTTCTCAGAGCAAAGGTATAAAACTTCTCCTCCTCCCGAGCCTATTTTAATTCTCTATTTTCTTAGGCTTGATTTCATGATGGATTTACCATATGGATGTATTTGTCTTACTTATAAGAGCATTTTAAAAAAAAATTCACTTAATTTGGTTGAGAAATGAGAGAGATCTTAAGCCTCAAAGGTGGACGGTTCTCGGCCTAAGCTATCGCGGACGATGACAACGCGTCGTCCGATCGTGCGTGAATCGAATGGACAACCAAGAAGAAGCTGGACAGCGCTTCTTTACACAGACAGCAGGACGCGTGGCTGCTGGCTTGGATGGTGGCTTCAAATAGGAACGTGGCGCGTGGAGTTTCGGTGCCGCCGTAGGATGACGAGGAGCCTCAATAGGAACGCACCACGTGGAGTTTTAAAGCCACCGTAGGATGACGAGGCACCGCGTGGAGTTTCAGAGCCGTCGTAGGATGACGAGGCGCCGCGTGGATAAGTAGAAAAATAGGGTTTTTTCTATTTATTTAAACTCCCTTAACTTTAAAAATTCATAACTTTGTGTAGAAAAATCACAAAAAGAAAAAAATACCCTCTTGCTCAGTGAATAGAGGAGAACAACGTGGAATAAAATTTCAAGTCCATTTGATGCATGGTTTATTTTTAACTAATTAAACACTATTTTGAATCATTTGATTTTCCATGCATATTGATACATCACCTTGGCTTGAAATTTTGGCATGTTGTAGTCTCTATCAAGGGAAACATCCTCTGATTTTTCCAAAGTCAAAGGAGGTTCCTAGACAGAGATCCACATTTTTCAAATTTTTGCGCATTATTTCCTTAAAATAATCATGGAAATTAGCATGTTAATTAGAAAATTTCAAGAAAATTTTGGAAGGTCCACCATGACCATGAAAGCATTTGGAAATAATTTCATGGGTCAAGTCATTTAAAGTGTACTTAATTTTCATGAACACTAAATCATTAAGATAATTAAGTTTAGAAAATATAAACATTTAAATATCTTGATTTTTTACATCCCCTGTGGTTCCTAATCCAGAGAACTCACCATAAAAATTTCAAAATATTTTAAGTTCATGTGATAACTTAAGTTGATTTTTAAAGATAAACATTACTTTTGACATTTAAATCATTTTTAAAAAAAAAAAATATAACTAAAAAAATTATGAAACTTATTTTTTGAGTTCTCTGTGATCAAGGGTATTTAAAAAAATAAAATGGTATTTAAAATAAAAACTTTATTTTTAGCCTATTTTTAAATATTTAAAATAATTAAAAATTCATAAAAATCACAAAAATAATAAAATTCATAGAAATGTTCTAAATTATTTTCTAAGCACTTAGAAATAATTAGGATATTTTTCTTGATCCTTTAAATAAAGATATGGTATTTTGAAGCTTAAGATAATTTTTAAAGTCTAAAAAAGGATATTCGGTAAAATAATTCCAATAAATCAAAGGAAAATCAAAAAAATATAAAATATTCTTATTTGAGTTCTCTGACCTCAAGGAGACTTTTCAAAAATAAAAAACTTAATTTTCTCCATTTAAAATATTTTATATTTAATAAATACCCCAGTACTTAAATTAATTCTTACTAATTCACATAAAATTCAAAAAATAATCAAATTTGGTCCAAAGGCTTTTCTAGTCTAAAGTTACCTCCAGTAAAAATTTAAAGGGATTAGGATTTACCTTGGTCAAGTTAGGAATTTTCTTTGAAAAATCATATTTTTGCATGAAAATAATTATATCAATTAAATTAAATTTTGAAAAATCACATTTTCTCCTCTGATGTCTTAATTGACCCATGAATGAGGTAGGATAAAAATTTCAAAGTCATTTGGAATAAATTTTACAAATTATGAAGTGTTAGAGCCTCAGGGGCAAATGTGTAATTATGGAAAATTAGCCTTGATTAACATTTAGGCCTAATTTAAGGAGGGAAATTGGTAACCTCTGATCTTAATCAATTTATTTGATGTTTTAAAAATAAGGGGGTTAATTGATAGAAACTAATCTCACTTTCTTAATTAAAAAGATAAGTTAATAAATTTCTAAATTATTAAAATTTGGAAGTTTATTAAAATAAAATGAATTTAGGACTTAGGGGTATGATTCTTGAAGTCAATAATTAATCAATTTAAAACCCCTATCTTGATGTTCAAATAAAATTCAAATCATGAATCATGATCACCTAAAGCTTGATCTTTTCAAAGCTAATTAAGACACTCACCTAGGTCTTAAGGGCTTAGTAGTGACTTAGGCTAAATCAAGTTTCATTTAAATGAGGATTAGAAAATTAAACATCATTGAAAATTAAAACATCTTTCAAACACTACAAGCCCAAATAGGGTTGAAATTTGGTTAAGTGTTCCAACAACACTAACTTGTCTTTTTAAGGATCTTCACCCACATAACTCTTAAATTGAATCACAAGTGATAATTACCCTATTCTTAGGGATAAATGAGACATCAATGTTCAATGAGCATTAAGGGTATTTATAAGATGAATTATTAAACAACATAATAAGTTTAAAAGAACTCGAGATTTTCCACCACCCAGCGAGAGAGTAGCACGGACCTACTTCTTTCTCTAGATATGTTGGATATCTTGAAGATCTACTAAACTTAATATGTTTTGCTTGACAAAATCATTCTTAATTAAACTCTTAAGGACCCAGAAAGCTATGACATAGGGTTAGGAAAACTACCAAAACCTTACTCTTTGCCTCTATATAAATTTCCCTAACATGCATTTTAAGTTTCAGGTGGTGGAACGAGAAGACTCGTCAGGCACACTTTTAGAGTTTTCAGCATTGTCTTTCTTGTACTTGTATGCTATACTTTATGCTTACACAATTTGCATGCTAAAAAATGATGTCACCCTGCATGAAAACTAAAACTATCAGGATAGCCACAAAACCAAAACCAAAGCCAAAACTAAAATCAACCAAGATAAAATTCACCCCCACAACATTCAAATTATAAAATAAGTCAAAATTTAATCCCAAAAATCACACAAAACTACAATTACAACTAAATTAAGACTTCTCTATCAGATGATCGGGAATCCCTCAGAGGAGGTAACCTACGATTGCTAACGAGGCTTCCCACGGTCTAAATAAAAGTATGGAACTCATTAAGTTGAGTTTAGTAAGTTCATTTGCACTAAGTGAGTCCAATAGAAAATATTGGTTCCAGAATGAGGGAACCGTAGGATCCTAACCGGTGTCACTCTAATCAAATTTAATATGCCCCCATAAAATTTAAAGAACTATAACCATAGGGCCACCTGATTTGAAATTATAACTTGACACACTAAAAAACTAAAATTCATCGCGGCAGGGGATTGGAGCTAGCATGGTGGGCAGCATGGCGATCTTCAACAGCAAAACATGTCTTCCCCAACTAAACCAATCTTCCTTCCTTAGACTTAAACAACAAAGCCATAGGACTTCGAGGTTGCTTACTTATGCAACATAAATCCTCACCTTATCTTTAGGCCTTTGTATATCCCTGCTATACAATATAAGCCCTAACTCACCTTAGGATTCTGAGGTTGTCGTTTGTCATGACTTAAACCCTCACATCTTCCAGGCTTTTTGTATGATCGTTTCACACGAATGTAAGCCCTAACTAATAAAACTGGCATGATGAAACACTTAAAATTTTCTCCTCAAATGTGAAGCCAAACATTAGGATAGCTTGGGAAGTCACCAGGGTTCTCCTCTGGATCCATGACATCCCCTAGTTCTTCCTTCTTTGGATTCTACAATAAAATTTTCTAAATTTGAACCAATCTCCTTTCACACCTCTACTTTGGATCTCATTGAAGAGTACTACCCTTTGAAATTCCTGGAATATAACATTTCTTGATTTTTATCTAGTCTTCTTAGGTGACTTTGGTCATTTAAGATGTAATTAATTATAGGGGCTTGCCCTTATAAAAATCATGTCTGAAACCAGCTTAATATAAAGCCTATTTAATTCTTTATATTAAATAAGGGAACTTGTCGGCAAATACAAAGGTTTCTCAGACCAAACAGATGTCATATATTCATTAGTTTATTTGATCAAGTCTCATCCTCAAGTCTTGTGTTTATCCTTTGGGATAGATACAGAATTTGAGGTATAGCGGTCTTTCATTTAAACTATTAAAAATATGGGGTCACTTTGATTTCATATTTTTCTAAAACTAAATATATATGTAAATTAAAACATTCTTCCGAGGCGGGCAAAGAGATTTTGATTCCGATGATCGACAGCTTCTTACGGACAACTCCCCACCAACCTAAAATAGCGCCAACGCTCTTCAATTGAACCCAATTTGACTAACCCATTTTGACCAAAAATGCTAAATTGCCTTTAAAGGCCCAATTACCCCAATTCACCCTAATGTCCACCAATTTGATCCCAATTTCCCCTAATTTCAATTCTAAAGTCAAATTCATCATGTTCATGCTTGATTTAAGCCAAATACATGTCTAATTGACCCACATTGGAATCCAATTTCAACCCAAATCAAAAAAATCAAAATCTCACTCAATTAAACCTTAAATTTATCTAATTGCCCCACTTTTGCATAATAAACTCTTCAAAATATTTTTCCATATCAATATGAATAAACTCTTCAAAATATAAATTTATCTAATTGCCACATTGTGTGTAAAAATCATGTTAAACCCACTGTAAAAATTTGAAAATTATTTGATTAAGTTTAAGCACTAAAGTTGATTTTCTAAGAAAACATTGTATTTTTGTAGAAAAAAATTATATTAAATTAAATACACTTAGAAAAATTGTGAAAAGTCATTTTCTAAGTTTCTTGTTATTAGGAGCACTTAGGAAAAATAAAAATTATTTTTGATAAAATACTTTATTTTCGGGCTCTATTTTGAATTAAAAATAATTAGAAATTCCAAAAATACAAAAAATATTTCAAAAAATTCCTAATTATTTCCAGATCACTTGGGACTCATTAAAATATTTTTCCCAATTTTTATAAGTTAAAAATATATTTTTAAAGGCTTAAAATGTATTTTCCTATTCTTCTCATTAAAATAATTATAATAAATAAATTAAAAATCATAAAAATAGAAAATTTATTTCTCTGAGTTCATTGGACTCAGAGAGGTTTAATAAAAATACAAAAAGTAATATTTATTAATAAAACACATTTCTTATTTAATTAAATCACTAAAAATCATTAAATAATTATAAAATTAAATGAAAATTTTGATTAAAAAAATCATGATATTTTGTCTAAGTGTTTTCTCTGACCTAAGGGAACCTCTAATACTTTTCTCATAAACTGAAAGCTTTACTTTGATCCTTTAAATAAATAAAAAAAATAAAATTCCTATTTTCTAAGCTAAAATAATTATTTAAATTAAAATCTAAAAAACCATATTTTTCTCCTTTGATGTTTTAATTACCCTATGGGTAGAGTGCTCTTAAAATCTCTTAAGTCACTTGAATTATGCTTCATGAGTTATGAGGCGAAGAGCCCTAAGGGTAAAGTGGTCATTCTGGATTTTGGTTCTTTAATCAAAATTTAGGATTAATCAAAGGGGAAAAGGGTAATTTTGATCATAATTTAACATGTTTGGATGATTGAAACATAATGGGTAAAAAGTAGAAACCAACTTTCCACCTTTTCTATAATAAGAATAAAATTATGAGTTTTCTAAATTATCAGATTTGGAAGTTAATCAAAATCAAATGATTTCTAAGTGATAGGCTTAAGCTAGGGAGATGATGTTTCACTTATGATTAATTCCACAATTAATGATGATCTGACTTCTTTTAATTAGAATTCATATCCCCTAACTTAAAATTTTAATATTGGTCATTCTTTCTCCCATTAGATTTATTAAAGGGCTTGGTAGTGATCTAGGCTTAGTGTTTAATTCATTTGATGGGATTTAGAGGATAACTTGGTTGATGATTAACACTACAAGCCTAGCTTTAGTGGAGGGTACAAAGGTCTTTAATGACAAAAACTTGCCTTAAGGGCATTCACCTACAAAACTTTTAAGTAATATATCAATTGATTAATTAGGGACCTTGTCCTCGAGATAAGTAAAATGTCAATGTTTACCGAGTAATGTGGTAATTTTAATTTGACTTGGGATGATTAGTAGAACAATATGATAAGTTCAAAATAAAATCAAATGTTTTAAGGGATCTTTAAAGCAGCTCATGGTCATTCCCTGAACTTTGATACTTTGAAGGACAAATTGAACTTGCTATATTTTGTTCTAGAATCATCTATTAAGATCTTTCGGAATTCAATAAGTCATAACTTGGGTTTTGTTAATTACACCTTCAAATTTTCTTGTTTTAACTTTTCTGCAATATTATAACTACCTGGTTGAGTACTTTACCTATAAACCAAAATAACTTTTCAAAATTAATCAACATTTTCAAGAACTAAAACAAATTGTTTCAAAGGTCACCATAAATCATTTGAAATTTCATTAAATTTAAAATGTCCTTTTTAATTTACAGGAGTCTCTCGAATGAGGTAACCCGCAGTTGCTAACGAGATCTCCCCTGTTTAAATGGGCTTCACAACTCATTTAAGTTAAGTAAGTTCAAAAGAAAATAATGATGCTGGAACAAAGGAACTGTGGGATCCTAACCGGTGTCGCTCTAATCAACTTTAATCCCCCCATAATATTTAAATATTCATGACATTAGGAACACTTGATTTGATATCAAAACTTGATACATTAGAAAACTTGAACTTTGAACTTGATACTTCCTTCAATCTCTACAATTTGACACTTCTAAAACTTAAACTCACTACGACGAGGAGCTTGGAGTCAGCATTGTGGGCAACACGATCTTCTTCAATAGTAAAACATGTCTACACCAGCTAAACTATTTCTTAGATTTAAATAATAAGTCATAGGATTTTGAGGTTGTCTTCCTAGTGTGACATAAATCTTCAACTTATCTTTAAGCTTTCGTATAGCTCTGTTATACAATTTAAGCCCTAACATGTTCTAAGATTCTGAGGTTTTCGTTCTTCATGACCTAAATCCTCACATCTTCCAGGCTATTTGTGTGATCATTTCACACGAATGTAAACACTAATTAATAAAATCGGCAGGATGAAACATTTAAATATTTCTCCTCTAAATTGAAACTAAATCATAGGGTAGACTGGGAACTCACCGAGGTTCTCCTCAAGATCTGTGACAACCCCTAGTTCTTCTTCCTTTGGATTCCAAAAATAAAATATTCCAAATTTGAGTCATTCTCATTTCACTCCTCTTTGTACAATCTCATTGAAAAGTCATATCCTTTAAACTTCTTGAAGATAATAACCCTTCATTCTTATCGAGAGTTTTCTTAGGTGACTTCGGTTATCTAAGATGTAATTAACTATAGAGGTTTGCCCTTATAGAAAGTTTTTCTAACCCAGCTTAATATAAACCCTATTTAATTTTTCATATTAAATAGGGGAACTTGGGGCTCATAACAAAATGGTTCTGCAGACCAAATATATGTCATACATTTCTTAGTTTATTTGATTGAGCCTCACCAACAAGCCATGTGTCTATCTTTTGAGATGGATACGTAGCTTAAGGTGTGGCACTCTTTCCTTTAAACTATGAAAGATATGAGATTGATTTCAATTCAAATTTTTCTAAAATTAAATACATATTTAAATTTCTCTTTAAAGCGGGTGTCGGCATTTCCATTCCGTCGACCGACAGCTTCCACAAGACAACCCCTCAAAATAGTGCTGATAGCTTCTGGTGACTCTACTAGGGACAAACTTTTCTTTCCATTTGAATTAAGGAATATTATCTTCATAGTAATGTGTCCATGTGCCCTATGGACCAAATTATTCTTCTTCTGTAGGCGTGCTTCACCCATTTCTTTCTTGGGTAAGTACGGTCAACACTTTTGGACTTCAGGACCGTCTATTCAATCATCTTTGAATAAAGTGGTTCAAGAGTTCATTAGGACTTTTAATCTTTGTGTGGGGTCAATAGTTGTGTGGGTGGACTAGTTCCGCCTAGGCAACTCCAACTTTTTGAAATCCCCCTCATGCCTCTCTTGATGTCCTAGACTTCCTTCTCTTTTATTAGAGGCTGCCTCCCTCCAAAAATAATTCAAAATTCCCTCCAAAATTCTATCCAAAAGTCAACCCTTTTGAATTTCAAAAGACATGTATACTGATCTAAGAGACATATCCCTTCATAAAAGAACCTTCTAAAGTGTCTAGATGCATTGATCCAGTAAACTCTTTCCTTCAAAATTCATGCAAATTCCTCCCGAATTGCCTTAATTCGTAAAATGTCATCTCTGGCGCCTCAGGCACTGGTTCTGATGCTTTAGGCGCCAACTTTCTTAAGACCACATTGTTCTGGGTTTTTGGACTTCAGATGCTAAATCTAGTGCTTCAGGCACCAACTCTCTATAGAATTGTGCTTCAGGCGCCAGTTTTTGGCACTTCAGGCACCAGTTCTTGGTGCTTCAAGCACCAACTCTCAGTAAAATGACACTAAAGGTACCGGTTCTGACACTTCAGGTGCTAGAATCACAAAGTTCGTTGTTTTGGCACCAAATTTTGTCCTTTTCGCTACTTTTGCTCAAAATGTTTAAAATTAATATACCTGCAACAAAAACATGAAAATACCCTTCTTTAAAGTGCAATATCACCAAACATAAGCATTAAATATATACTTAAAATAATACATTATTTTGTTGTATTAGTAAACCATTACTTAAACTCCAGACAATTATCTAGGAAATAAAGTTGTAAGTTTATGTGTGAAAAGAAGTAAATAGTTCTTACCAATTCAGTTTCAAAACTTAAAAAAAATGCTAAGTGCTTCTAAACTAACTTTACGTAGAGGAGTTCAAATTAAATGAAAGTCGTTCTCCTTGTAATGAGACATAATCAATGTAGGAATCAAATGTTTAAAAGTTTAAATGTAATTTTATGACAAATAGGAGCAACCCTATTCCTTACCTTCCTTTGAGTGGATAAAGAACATTGGCTAATCGATAGTTAAGCTCTTAAATCCTTTATTATGCTGGATAGGTTCTAGCCTGTCACTCTAGATTACGCATTGTGCACTTAATTTTAGACTAACCTAACCTTAAGTTCCAAACTCTAGATGAAATTGGTTAAGGTTCCAGCCTGTCACCCTAGAATCACAAATTTACACCCATCAACACTTATCGACCTATCTATTTGCACTAACCTATGGACTGCCTTATCACCCACTAGATTAATGTGATTCTTACTAGTTGAGGAATACATAGCCCTCTCAGATCATTATGGATTCATAAAGAGTATTAACATATAAATTGGTCATATTGAATATGTAAATTAAGTACGAAGTAATGAATCATCATAAAAATTGAATAAGAGAAATCTTAAACAATTCTAATTTGACACATGATTATTTCTTATTGCAATGAGAAAGTTAATGAAAACTACTCAGACTTCATGGGGTTAACACAATAAAACATGTTTTATATTAAAATTCAAGTTTACACAATACAAAAGAACTAAAACAAAAATATAAAGTACTTATATTAAACTTCTCCTCAAGCAAATCCTCTAAAGTTCCTTTGATGAATTCTTACTTCAATAGACACACCATGACACATTAGACTCACACACACACACTCTTCTCTCTAAAATCTCTCTTCATAAAACACAACCACGACACACCACGACCATGACACACCACGACCACAACACCCCATGACCATGACACCCTTTTTAACTCTCTTGACTCCTTTTATGATAAATCTCAAAATCCTCAAGAGTCACTTCAGATGTCCTGTTAAAATTTATCCAAATTCAATGCATAATAATCCAAACTGATTTTGTGCCTAAGCACAAACCTTCTAGAAGCCCAATATAACTACATGATGCTTAAGCGCCTGATCGTCGTGCCATTTTGTCGATCTCTCTGTTTCTACGTATGGGGTCTGGCGCCTAGGCGCCAGAAGTTGGTAGATAGGCGCCAGTTCACTTTGTGCTTCTTTGTTCCATTTGACCCCATTTTGCTCCGTTTTCACTCCTTTTCTTTCAAAACTCTATTTCTAGTAGTTGTAATAAAAAACAAGCAAAATACATTCTGTTAAGATGCAATATCATTAAAAATGAGCATAAAATGTATATATAAAAGTATTATACATTTAGGCATGTCAAGCAACCCCACTCTTTTGTAGGTTGAGTTTTTTCCCTAACTTTTACCATGTAGTTTTTAGAGTTTCTAGGCTCAAGTTTGTATTAAAAATAATGTACGAGTATGGGTTTTGAGATGTGTACCAGGCGAGGACAAGGAGCTGCAAACTCATGTCCTATACCTTAATTATGAATTCTCTTTATGTATAACATTAGGACCTTGGATGCATATGTGGTGTCTAACCGCCTTTTTTCCTTTCTGGGAAATTTTGTAAACCCAGCAGCTTTCAGTGTTTTCATTCTTTAATTTTTCTTGCTTTACATTCCTGTTATGTGTTTGTCAGTTACTCCCTTTTTGGCTTATGGATTGTCTAAGAATCACGAGGAAATGCAATTAAGGCTCTCTAAGGACCAAAATTATAAATTTTCTATAAAATACTAACAAGATATTAAGATTAATCAAAATTTAGGGTTAAAATATTATAAGATTTTTAAAATTAGCTTTTATTTTTCTGCATGGCCTATGGGTCACAATTAAAAAAGTTTAAAATTGCAAGGTTATAACCCATGTCATTCTAATAGGGCCTCCAAATTAAGACTTGTTAGCTCACTATATCATATCTGCATGATTTAAGGAAAAGTCCTCACACTTCTTCAAATCACCTAATCTAGCATTAGATTTCTACTCAAGTAGTTGTCTAGCACGCTTAAGGTGTTAAAGACTTCCCCGATCTATACAGGAATAATTTCTTTGTGTGAGCGTCTCGGCTTTGTAACCATATCTCTCTTCTCTTTCCACTCCAGTGGCTTCCTTGCCACTATGAAAAGTATAAATCCCACCTCTACTTTCTACATACAGAGGTAATATGATTTATAGTTTCCTTCTTTTAACCCTAGTGCATTCGAGGTTTTTTTGGACAACACAATTCATTGATTGCTAATAAGGGATCTTTAATTGTGTTGGGTCGACTACTTTCACAACCAGTTAGACTTAGGGTCTCAATAGCTTGGTATAATGGATATATGATATACTGACCCGATTATCAATTAGGATTACTTTACCCTTCATTCACTTACTAACTTTGAGCTCTATCTCTCCTTTGATGTTTCGTTGATGTCGTCTTGAAGATAATGATTACGAACATGCCACCACTTGTTTGAGACACAATGATTCACCCTTTACCCTTGTGGCTCTGTTAGGCGTGAAAACATAGCATGAGCCCTATAAAACGACCAATTATTTCACAGGCCCCGTTTGTCGATGAGCTATTAACCATTTAGAACCGTGAGAGACTTACTCTCTCCCTTGTGGTTTAGTGAGAGCTTTGAAGGCATCAGGATGCTCTTATGGGATAACCATCATTTGTGACACCCTCTCACTAGTCATCACTTGAATGTAAGTAGAACTCCTTTAATCAAGAGTATTTTTGGGTATTCCTCAAGATGTAATTATCCAAGTGAGATACGTCCCTTTGGGTTTGCTCTTGAACCCATACCAAACACACAAATTTGGTTCTCTGGTTACTTAGGTAGCTTATTTAGTTATTATTGCGTGGATATTTGGTTCAAGGCATCTCTTAGTTGGGCATACACTCTTGACCTATCACACAAGGTTTACCTCACATAAGCTATTTGGTTACTTGGGTATCTTAGGACAATGAATAGATAGACTGGCAACTCCTACTTTATAAAAAAAAGAACTAAAATAGTATGTACCTCAACTAGCTTTTACCCCAATTGGGACTAGGGGCTACTTGTAACCTTATTCATTTCCTACCCAATTAGATTTGATTCAAGATGGGATGCATTTATTCTTACACATACATCAACCAAATGTACAACTTTTTTGTACTCTCTAGTTATTTGGTCTTCAACAGATCTTAATCTTGCCTTCACTGTACTTATTTTACTACTCTAGCTTATTTCTGTCTTCCTAAGCTTATTGTATAGTGAAAATTCAAAAGTATCAATCGTCGCTCAATAATCTGTATTAAATTATAAGTTTTAATGTTTGTTGGAATATCAACATCACTGTCTGTGGGAGGTAGCTTTGGTTCCAATAGTGAGATTTTAACAGAAGGCGGAGCTCTTACGGGGGGAGCACCTAACAGGAGAAGACTTATGTGATATAGAGGATGGAGAAGAGCTTTCTCTTGGAGAAAAAAAAATTGAAAATTTAAATGTCAATTAATATTGTCGTTATATCCCTAAAAATATAAAAAACTTGTATATATGATTATAATAATGGAAGTGATGTACTTTACAACACTAATTTATACTTGATCACCAAACAAATATGAAAAAATAATATTGCAATTTTTATTTCTCAATGAAACTAAATTGACCAACGCATGATATGAGGTCTTGAATGTGGCATCAAAAAAAATAAATTATTTGTGCGCTTAACAAATCAATTCCCGTATTACATGAAAAAAAAATATATTAGATAGTATCTAAACATACATAGGCTGAAAAACAAGATAACTTAAAATTTCTTGCCATCAAGAATGTGACATACCAACTCATGTAGCCAAATGATTTTTGCAGTTTTGCATTTTCAATGAGAGTGTCAAATCGTTATACTAAAAATTTTTAGATAGCTTCAGGCCAACTATATTGTGCAAACTCATGAATATTTCTCTCATAAAAAAGAAGATCCCTAAGTAATAAATATTTTAATAAATTTAGTATTGTTTACATTAATTTTAAGTCTTTTAATTTTTCTTTATAATCTATAGATGTGAATCTAGAAAGCAGATCCATAATCCATGTTTTTTTAGGTTCCTCTATTCGACAACTCAACCCTTAGAGCAACCACATAAACAGTTAACATCAACTCATGTCCACCAAAACATAGGCTTGTTTCTTTAAAAAGTGATGCAGTCGCATGTTCCTCAAAATGACAACAACATTCTCAAGACGTGCTATGCAAATTCATCACTTATTGCTCTGAATGTGTTTGGTTGGCACCTGGAAGTAATTTGTCCTTTGGTCATTCTCTGACAAACTGATCAATAAGCTGAAAAGCAAAAATAAGATAACAATTCAATGAGAATGAATTGTACTCGATGCATGTTCAATGAAAAATATAACTAACACAATGTCATTGTATAAAAAGAAAAACTATTGTATAACAATGTACAACATATTTATGCACAATGAAAAATACATAAAATATAAAATGACTATAAAAAAGAATGCTCAAATACAACAATGTACAATATAATTGTACATGGCAAAAACACACAAAACACAAAATTACTATAAAAGAGAAAGTTGAAGCACAACCATGTAGGGCATTATTCTATTGAAGAAATAATGACACATAAAAAAGTAATGTTTTATGAGAAAAAATATATTTGCCAAGAACAAAATATTAAGAAAAAATAAAGAAAAAGTAAAAAATAATGATCATGACACGATGTATGCGCACTGAAAAAATATAACCAATACTACGTTGTTGTACTAAAAAAAAGCTGGTATATAAATTTCTTACAACATGATTGTACAAAAGAACTAAAAAAAAAACAAAATTGTAATCATGCACAACACTGCCATTGTCAGTCCCAAGCCCGGATGCGAAAAGTGGAGGGTTGCGTTAGTTAGTCGACAACCAGCGTAAAACTTGTCGAAAAAATCATGACATGAATCCTTTTGATCATTGTGTAAGTGCTAGGGTGTCCCTTGGAAGCGACGCGCTGTATAGCCTGAATACAGTGAAAAGTGTGCAAGGGCCGCTACACCGGCATCCGGGTGTAGTGTTAAATAAGCAAGGGTTCCCACATTACGGACGAATGCGGGTAAAGAAGTTAGTCCATGAAACTAATGAAACTAATATTAGGATAGGATCTTGGAATATATGCACTCTCAATGGTAAATTAATAGAATTAGTTGATATTATGATTCATAGGAAAATTAATATCTTATGTATTCAAGAAACTAAGTGGTTTGGTGAAAAGGCTAAGGAGATTGATAATTTAGGTTTTGAACTTTGGTATTCTGGTAAGAGTCGCACTAGAAATGGTGTAGGTGTAATTATAGATAAGAGTTTGAAAGATAATGTTGTAAATATTAATAGAGTTGGTGATAGAATTATAGCCCTTAAGATTATCATTGATACTAAGATTTTTAATATTATAAGTGTTCATGCTCCTCAAGTAGGTTTAGATACAGGGTCTAAAGATAAATTTTGGAATGACTTAGAAGACTTAATACAAATGATACCTCTTGAAGAAAG
>NEWO01000078.1:656995-690938 GCA_003013225.1 Phalaenopsis aphrodite
TTTGTTATTACTAATACTTTATTTAAGAAAAGGGATGAACATCTTATTATTTATAAGAGTGGATCTAATAAAACACAAATTGATTATTTTCTTATGAGAAGAAGAGATCGTCGTGATTGTAAAGATTGTAAGGTAATTCCAAGTGATAATTTAAATACCCAACATCGTTTAGTTTTAGATTTTAATATTAAGAGTTGTAAAATAAAAAATACTAGGACTCATCATTGCAGAATTAGATGGAGAAACTTAAATGACACAAATAAAATTATTTTTATGAGTAAAATTCAAGATTTCAAAATTTGGGATATTCATGAAGAAGCAAATGTGATGTGGGATAAAGTAACAAACACTATTAAACAAGTAGCAAACAATATTCTTGGAGAATCAAAAGAAAAAATATTTACAAATAAAAATAGTTGGTGGTGGAATAATAATGTGCAAGAAAAGATAAAATATAAGAAGTTTTGTTATAAAAATTGGTTTAAATGTTAAAACTTAGAAAACTGGAAAAAATATCAAACAGTCTGCATGGAGTCTAAAAGAACAATCAGTGACGCTAAAAATACTGCTTTTAATGATCTTTATAATAGATTAGATATTAAGGAGGGTGAAAAATATATGTATAAACTAGCCAAAAAAAGAGAAAAGAAAAGTAAAGATTTAACTCAAGTAAAGTGTATTAAAGATGAAAACCAAAAAGTACTTTTCTTAGAAAAAGATATTCAACATAGGTGGGTGAGTTACTTTGATAAACTTTTTAATGAAGTTTCTGAAAATTTGATCGACCTTAGTGATTTTAATATCGTGAATAATAATAAAACATATCATTTCTATCGTCGCAAGAGCAAAAAAGAAGTTGAGGAGGCTTTAAAGAAAACCAAAGGTGGAAAGTCTGTAGGACCTGATGATATCCCAATTGAAGTGTAGAAATATTTGGGAGATTTGGGAGTTTCTTGGCTTACTAAACTCTTTAATATTATTTTAAAAACTAAAAAGACGCCCGAGGAGTGGAGGAAGAGTATTTTGGTCCCCATCTTTAAGAATAAAGGGGATGCACAAGAGTGTGCAAATTATAGAGAAATTAAGTTGATGTGTCATACTTTAAAATTATGGGAGAGGGTAATTGAACATAGGTTAAGACACATCACAAAAATTTCTCTTAATCAATTTGGATTTATGTCGGGCAGGTTTACTATGTAAGCTATACATTTATTAAGAGGTTTGATGGAGAAGTTCAGAGATAATAAGGAGAATCTACATTTGATTTTTATTGATTTAGAAAAAGCTTACGATAAGGTTCCAAGAGATATCCTTTAGAGAGTTCTCGAGAAGAAATGTGTTGATATGACTTATTATCAAGTCATTAAAGCTGTGTATACTAGAGCTGTTACTTGTGTTCAAACTGAAGGAGGATTGACAAAATATTTTCCTATTTCTGTTGGATTACATCAGGGATCGGCTTTAAGCCCATATCTTTTTGCTTTAGTTATGGATGGTCTTACTGGACATCTACAGGAGGATGTACCTTGGTGTATGCTTTTTGCTAATGATATTCTTCTCGTGGATAAAACGAGAGAAAAGGCCCAAGAAAAACTTGAATTATGGAGGTCTACTTTGGAGTCTAAAGGCCTTCGTTTAAGTAGAACTAAAATTGAATACATGGAATGTAATTTTAGTAGTAATAGCTCTAGTGACAGAAGTGTGATTTTGGGTGATCAAACCATTAAAAGGTCTGAAAGATTTAGATATCTTGGGTCCATTGTCCAAAGCGATGGTGATATAGATGGGGATGTTAATAGTAGAATTCAAGTTGGTTGGTTCAAGTGGAGGAATGCTTCGGGCCTTTTGTGTGATAGAAAAGTACCGCTAAGACTGAAAGGAAAATTTTATAAGACGGTGGTGAGACCTGCAATGCTCTATGGCGTTGAATGTTGGCCTTTAAAAGAGAAGCATAATAATAAGTTAAGTGTTGCCGAGATGAGAATGATTAGGTGGATGAGTGGCTTTACACTTAGAGACAAAATGCGGAATGAATATATTCGTGATAGGGTTGGTGTAGCTCCTGTGACAGACAAAATTAGAGAAAGTCGTCTTAGATGGTTTGGTCATATTAAACGTCGACCATTAGATGATCCGATTATGACAGTAGATGTTTCAGATTTGACTTGTGTTAAGAAAGGTAGGGTAGACCTAGGAAGACTTGGGCTTATTGTATTAAAAATGATCTTAATTTATTAGAACTAAATGAAAATATGACACTAAATAGGACGCAATGGAGAAAAAAGATTCATGTGGTCGACCCCACGTAGTGGGATTAAGGTTTTGTTGTTGTTGTTGTTGTATCCATGCAATGAAAAATATGACTACTACGACATCCTTGTACTAAAAAATCGTTGATGTACAAAATTATACAACACAGGTATACAGAAGAACTCAAATAAAGCTGAAACACAACCATATATAACATGTTTGTACAACAGATATGCACAAAAAAAAAATATATGTTGATAGCTATAAAATGATTTAAAATATGAAAAAAAATATTAGTATAATATGGTTGTACTCAAGAAAAATATGAATAGAGCTAGGTCGCACAGAAGAAAAATAATAAAAAAAATGACAAAGATAAAAATCATTATTGCTCAGAAGAAAAATGAACCCAAAAAATAAAAAAATGTCCTTTAAAAAATGATAACGAAGTAATGTATGCAACCATATTTATGGATGTACTTAAGAAGAAAAAAAAAAGGAGTCAATAGCTAGCATCTTTGTTGCGAGCAAACTGATTTGTCAACTGAATGTTGTGAGACAGAGAGACAAATGAATTCTTAAAATGGATGTCGATTGACATGAAGAAATGAATAAACAAAAGTGAATGTTATGGAACAAAGATAAAATGATCAATCTTAACTTTGGGAGAACAGAGGAATTTCGAGTGAGTAATGAGGACAAAATTGAGAAAACGACGAACTGTAAATCCTAAAGTAGGAATAAGAATTCAAAATGCTTATTTTAATGTGGATTTTGAAATGTCAAATGCCCTTAACAAAGTAATTTTAATTTTTAATTACTATTTTTTAATTGGGACAAGGAGTACTTATATTTATGTTATATTTTAGGGCAATTACATACCGGACCACCCAAAACTTATTATTTACAAATCAATCACTCTTTTTCATCTATTTTTCAAATTCTAACTCAAATATGAAATTCTAGATAAAATCAAACCCATATTTTTCATTTTTATCAAAAACTCAATAATTTAAATATGAGTAATTGGGGTGCTCCGTTTGTAATTCTCCCTAGTATGTTTTAAATACAAGTTTGAGATTGAGTGCAGATGTAGCGTATTTGGATTCGAGATCGAGACAAGACAGCGTGGGAGGGAGCTAGCGAAAAGCGCTATGGTTGTTGCGCAGGCGATGAAGCGGATTCCACGTATCAAATTCCCACAAAGGCATCCCAAGCCCTCATCAGGTACCCCGATGTCTCAGCATCAAGCCTCGCCTGTTGAGACATCTTGTTCGTCGGCTACCTTTTGTGATTTATCGAGTTCATTTTTTGTATCCTTATTCTCTAGCGAGTTCTTTTTTTGTTTTTGTGTTTTCAATCTTCAGGATATGCTGCAGCCTCAACATCCGAGCAGAAGAATTTATTCAAATTCGGTCAGTTTCACCTTTTATTGTCGTTTTGCTTTGTTGTTTTCTGTTGTTCATAGATACTAGGGTTATCCTATTTTATCTGTGGTGCATTTGGACTCTACTCATTTTAATTCTTAGTAATTCTTTTTGAAGCTAACCAATTCACAGTGGTCTTAAGCATTGTTTTTCTCTATCTTGGAACTTGAATACATCGTATTCGGCCGGTTCGATAATTGCTTGCTATTGCCTGGTATTTGATTGAAATTCTGTAGATGCTCCAAGGAATTTATACATATGTTTAAGACTGTAGGAGGTAACTTGTCACTTCAGTCAGGCAGCACTAAAGCTCGTTGAAATGTTATTATTTTTTAGCACATATTGTTCTTTGCTTCGGCTATTCTAGCCTTTTACGTTAATGCTTTTTTTTAACTAAAAATTGTTTTTCCTTAATGGACTGCTTTTGAAGTCCATCTAAGGCACGTATTGAAAACTTTATTAACTTATTGATCTCTCGTTGAAGAATGAAACAACTAAACTGCATTAAGTGGTGACAGAAGTACCAGATTTAGGGTCTATTTGAGATGACTGCAGCTTTTTAAAGAAGCTGTTGCGAAACTGTTGTCAGGAGAAGCAACTGCAGTCTGCTTGGATAGTTAAACTATGAAACTGTTGTGCTATAGCTGTGACGTGGGGCCTTAATGGGTCGGGGTACTGTGGCTGCTACAGTACCGTCCCTTTTTTTCCTATTTGATCACTTTTCTTTTTCTATTACCTTCTTAAATCTATTTTATTTCTTTTCTAATTCCTTCTTATTTTATCTATTAGCTATTATATATATGTGATTTTGTTTGCTTAGTGTTAGCTTTTGATTAATTTCAGATTTCAGATTTTTGTCAAGACAATTTTGGGCATCTGTTTTCTCTTTCTATGGCTATGTCCAAGGGATTGGGTGGTATTCCAGCTGTATCTCTCCCCTGAGGTGGTGATTATTTTCTCTTATTTTCTTCCACATCCTCCCACACAGAAGTAACTGGCAACAACACTCGATTTGCTGTTTTCTTCAGTCCTTAGCCTACCAGCTACTCCCTTCTAGCATTATTGCTGCCCCAACAACCCCTCCTTCCTGCTGCCCCGACAATCTTAGCCAGGACAACCAGTAAACACCTTCCTGTTATCAACTCCAACGAACTCCTCACCACCATCACTCAGGACAACCTCCATACTTGTTGTCCCTGTTATCGAACCTTCCCATCTTTGCTACCATCATTTCCTTTTTGCCGCCACCCGCGCTAGCCATCTCGATCTACCTAACTTACCACTGCCATCCCTATCTACACTTACGTGGTATTTGCATGTATTGTTTTATGTTTGTTATCATTTATTTTTTGTTTGAACAGTCGTTGTAACCCTGTTTGAATTCAACAATAATATTTCTATTTCTATTGCGGTTTGGGTTAACTTCAGTTTCATTTGGTATCTAAGCTAGCCTAACCCTAGTTATATTCTAAGATTTCATAGCAGCCGTCCCTACCTAGGCCACCTCCACAAAAAATTTTCATTCCTAGCACTTACCAAACATAGCTAAATTTTGACATAACTCTAATTTTTCTTTGCTGATTTTAAAAATAGGAACCTCAATTAAATTTTCTACACTTTCAATTAGTCTCATGCTCTCTCTTTCACCTCCCAACCCTAAACTCTAGCCATGCCACCAAGGAGATACTTGCCCGAGCCTACTTAAGAAGAGATATAGCGAGAGATTCGCCGACTTCCCCAGAAGTTTGGGGACACTGAGGAAGAAACCTATTGAAAAATTATCTTCGAATAGAATCTGGCGAATTCAAGGGGAGTAAGAGACGAGGGTCTGAATCCCTTCCACAGGGTTTACTTTAGTCATGCAGAAGATCGGGCTTGACACTTTGGAATTTAGTATCCGAGGAGGCCTCAAGAAGAGCTGTCAAGTAAAGAACGGAAGAATCTGAAAGCAGGAGATCCAATGTCAGTTTCTACCAGCTTACTATAGACAAAAGATTGAGAATATAACTTCAGCAGTGGAGAGATCACATCACCAGACGACTACTATGTCTTACAGACATTGCTCAACCTCAGGGTGTTACTGCTAGATTACAGTCAGGAGAACATCCAAGCTAACCCCAATAGAAGAAAAGCTGAGTTAGAGTGGATAACAAGTGGAACGAATCCGCATCACTAAGGGCCCGTTTGGGGAAACTTATAAGTGCGCCACCTCACTGTTTGGTTCCCACTTATTAAGAGATTATTACAAACTGCGTTTTGAAAATTGTAAAAGACGCGGACCGCGGGCTGACCCCCGCGATCCGCGTTTTGCGATTCCGATTTACCTATTAACCCTCGATCCCGTGATACTTCGCTCGCTCCCGTGATACTTTGCTCCCGTGATTAGGTAGTATGTGTGTAAACAACTAAATAGGTTATTCAGAACAGGTGCATAATGGTCAATTTTCCAGAATCAACTGTATTCCATAAGCGCAAATCAAATAGCCATACAACTTATCCAGATCAGCTGCTCGTCAGCAGATTATCAGAATAAGCTGTTTATCAGCAGAAGTTGGATAAGCTGCAGCTGCCCCAAACATACCTTAAATATGCACCAGCTAGAAAGTGTTGCAAGTGCCATGAATTTGGGCATGTTGAATCAAATTGACAATCAGGGGGTGATCTGTATCACTGAGCGGGGTGCTCTTGAACAATTGCGCAATGACAGTTGACATTGAAGTCGACGAGGACACGAAGGACCAACTTCTAGTCAAGGAGAAAAAGGTGCACATAGGTCTAACTGAGCCCGCGGGATAAACTCTGACCAACTTCACGGTGAGTGTCTAAAGCAGTATTGAGTATGAGGATCTGACACCGGAGGCATGATAATGCCAGATAAGAGAAATTTGGACTATTCATATCTATAGACTCATTCTTGAGTTGTCCATACCAAGAGAGGTCCAACACGTCAGAGATAGGGCCTATCTTTGCCGTGCTGGGATGACTATATTGAGTTATTCAGATGTTATATTTAGTTCAACAGTGTACCCACCATTAAATGACTAGTTATAAGAGATGAACCACAACTTTGAAAATTGTCTTAGGGGTTTCGTGGAAAAATTTTTTTCAATGAAATCCAAGTCCTATCACAAAAGTAAAAGAAATTTTTCTTGAGTGGTTATACTTGAATGTGGTCCAACCTACCATAGACTTCATCCCAGAGTTGATTTCTACTTACTTGCTTGTTTATCAGATACACAGATGAGTACGAGGAGAGGAAGAAACCATTTCCATATTTAATGATTCGAGACTTGGTTCATGAAAATACCCTTCCACGAACATTTCCAGTTATGATTGCACTAAAATATGTTGGATACTTATTTAATCAAGATGTGATGTAGAATGACAATACCTACATGAATACCTACATGATCGATCTTGCAGGAGATTGCAATATCTATGCTACCATCAACGTGATAGACTTGACTGCATGTTACATTGAACCAGAAACTTCGACCAATGAAGTTAGAGCTTCCCCAACCCCGAGATATTGACACGAGAGTTTAACGGGTCGTGGTACTATAGTTGTTACAACACGACAATCCTTTTTTTCCTATTTGATCCCTTGCCCTTTTATATTCCTTTCCTAATTCTATTTTATTCCTCTTCTAATTCCTTCCTATTTTATCTATTAGCTATTATATATATATGTATTTATTTTCTTAAGGTTAGCATTTGATTAATTCCATATGTCAAATTACTGTCAGGATAGTCGCTGCGTTTGTTTTCTCTTTCCAGGGCTGTATCTGAAGATTGAGTGGTGCTCCGACTATTTCTCTCTTCCAAGGTGGTGGTTATCTTCCTCCTATTCCCCTCTGCATCGTTCCACATCACCCTCTATCGCTGTATGCTGCGACCTTAACTTAAGTCCAGACGCATCTGCACTCTGGGGTTTTACGCAAGTGTACTTAACGTTTTTGTAATATAGGACTTTTGAGTCCAGGTTCTTGAACCCATAGGGTGCGAGGTATTTAAGTTTTAGGAAAAGTTCTAGTCTACTAAATTTGTTCTTAACTTGGAAGTAAAATTTGTTTAAAGTTGTGCTAACTTGTTCTACTGAATTGCAAACTACTCTTAAAGGCTTACTCCTACTGAAATTCTACTTAATATAGTTAGATTGGTGAGAATCAAATTATAAAACTACATTTCCTTGCAATGATCTAAGTGGATTGAAGGAAATGAAAAAGGCAAATTGTGAATGAGGCAAGTGACAAATAAGAGCAATTTTCTTCTTTACCCTCTTTCGAGTAGATAAAGAATATTGGTTAAATTAGTTGTAATTCCTTAAAACCCAATTTGAACCCATCAAAGATTATTTCCCTAACATTTATATCTCCCTACAAAGTATTTCACCATACCATATAGATCAACGTTAATATTCTAGTTGTTCTTCCATAGCAACACCACAACACATTCTAACTAATTACTTGGACAAAATGAAAAGTAAATGAAGTCTTAAAGGTTACTCATCACATTATAGATTTAAAAATAATTTTAAAAACATTCTTTCATTCATACACTTTCTATTTAATCACTACAAGGGAAAAAGTTAAAAAAACTACTCAGAAAGCATTGAGAAAACATCATAATGCATCTTTGAAAACAAGTAAATCCAACAAAGAATTGTGTTTATAGAAACACAATAACAAGAGTAGACAATACTTAGCTTTCCTCCTTTACAAAGTGCTAAGAATGCTTCCCCAAGGATCTTCTAGTCCCTTGCTGCTTTCCTCAAGTCTCTCCTCACTTTACACTTGAAATTCCCCAAATGCTCTCCTACTCTATCATTCTCCAAAAAGCTGACTAAAAACTTTTAAAAAACTGAAAGATGCTTTTTCTTCTTCACCAAAGAACCCCTTTATCGTGCTGCATAACTCTTGAGATCGTATAGAAGAATTGCTGAAAACTGCCAAGGCAGTTTCTGGCACTTAGGCGCTAGACTCTTTGTATGCCAGTTTTGCTATGAGTGTTTAGACACCCAAAAAGCTAGTGCTATGGCGTTGGTGTAGTGGCAGGCGCCTTGGCGCCTACTGAGCGCCGCCTCTTGGGTTCCCAGGGTTGGACTGGCGCTTAGGCGCCCAAAAAATCTTGCGCCAAGGCGCTAGGCTCTTGGGTTCTCCTTCGTACTAAGTCACCTCCACTTTGCTTCATTTCTTCTCTACTTTGCTCCACTTCTAATACTTGTATCTGCAAAAAAAACATAAAAATATATTTCCTTAAACTGCAATTTCAACCATAAAAATATGCAAAATATAAAGAAATTCAAACATTCTTTTCTACACATAAAATCCCATAAACTTAAACGTTATTTGTCCTCAATTAACACTAGAATATTGATTTCAAATTTTTTTAATTTGAGGGAGTTGATTTCATTAAAATTAGCAACAATTTTGCCTCAAAAAATTCATAGTGTAAATTTAGAATAATTTTAGTAAACAGTTCTAGTCCTTGACTTTACATCAAACTATTAAAACCTGATTTCCTGCTTACTTTTAAAAACAATTATTACTTGTTAACTTAGGTACCTTAGATGATGAAAAAATAGAATTTAAGCTCTTTATTTAAACTGACTTACTAATACATCTTACATATAAGTTGCATAGGAATGAAATGTAGTTTCAACTTTAAAAAGAATCTTGTGGAACCATATTTTGATTAGCCTTTTTCACAAGCTTCTCCTCACTCAATATTTTAGTTAACCACTCTTTTTCTTGCTTTAGGATGTGTATTCAATCCTTAGCATAATTTTAGGAGGATTACAATATTTTGATAGACCTTTAATAGTTTTAAATTTTACTATCATCTTCCTAAAATAAAACATACTGCATTCTTCAACTTCTAAACTTTTGAAAATATGATTTTAAGAGAAGCTCAATTTTAAATCTAAAAATACCTAGTTTTGCAAATATATCTCTTTTTTTAAAAATGAATGGTGAAACCATCTTTTTAATGTTGAACTACAAGTTAACTTAACACTAGTCTAGTCTCATTTACATAGAATTTAAAATAAAAGATACCATGTTTTGCCTTTTTCAAAATTATAGTAATTTCAAGTTGACACCACATACCTCAAATTTTATTTAAAACATCAATTTAAATACAAGTTACCGAAGAAAAATATATTTAAGTTTTTAAAAGAAATTTCTCCTCTCCCCAAACTTAATTTTCAGCATATTAAACAATGTAAAATATGAATATAAGCAGGGATAAAATAACATAGTAATACCTTCTATCACATGTATCTATCAACAAAATTGACTAGTATGAGTAGGATAAATATATTTGTAGTAGCAAGTAAATCACATCTAAATAGGATTAAAATGAAACTATACTAGAGAAAGTTTAAATATTACAACAGATAACTAAAAAATAGTCTACAACAACAAATATAAACTAATGAAGAGAGTCCAATAGCAACAACAAAGTAAAAATATAATCCAATAAATCTAGAAACAAAAAATAAAATAAAAATAAATCACTCTTCATCCCCTTCATCATCATCCACTTCCATAGATTGGCTGGTGGGCTCGTGCATCAGATAAGGTGGATATACAGGAAAGTCAATCGAATTATCTGCACCAATCCATTGATTTTTCTTATACATCTCCACTCGAGCAGCTTGAAGCTTGGCACGATGATCAAATTGACTTTTTTATCGCTAATCCAAGTGTGAACAATGCTGTGCTAATCTATACACCTCGCCATGTAATATTGGAGTATCATTCTCTACTCTTTCCAATTAATATTCAAATGCACCTTTTAGAGTAGCAGGACGTGGATGGTAAGAGGTAAAAGAACAAGGCTGCACTATATCTGATCTTTTTCCAAAGTCTGCATGCCTCATGTATAATCAAATTTTAGCACTTGAGATTGGCTTTAATGTATGAAGTATCTCCTTCTCACTACTAACAACAACTCCAGCATGTTGGCACAAAGAAAAGATAGTAGATGGGTACCCCAAACCAAGAGTAGTTCCCCTACTTGTGGAATTTACTATAGAGTAATGAATAAGGTAACATACATCAATGAATTTATTCTTCTGGATACAATAATTCAATAAAGCTCGATCCATAATCGCTTAACTAATATTAGTAGAAGGAAGTATTTTAGCTAAAATGAAAAAGTGCCAAGTTTTTTATATTCTATTTAATTTGGAAGCAGAGAATTTGATTTTAATTCCCCAATTAACTTTCTATTCCTCTCTACTATCAATTAAGGATTTGATAATTTCATCTAGATAATCATTAGTAAGTGTAGAATTTGCATAGGAGTACTAAGGGAAATCTCTCAAAGAATATAACGCATTGATGCGGGAAGGAGAAATATCCACAAGCTTCCCTTTCACAAAAACTAATCCATCAATAGCTTCAGAAAGGTTAGCATAAAATTCTCTTATAACAGGGACCATAATAATAAAAGTGTTATAACATAATTCTTCCTAGTGCCTACTTATGATTCTCGTTCAATTGCTCCCCTAGGGTTAATGAATTCCCTCATTGCAACCAACTTCTTAAACACTAAGAAGTCGTTGTAACACTATTGAGCTTTGGAGCTTACAAACTTCTTTTTGTCGTACAAAGTTGATTTGGATTTTCTACCTTTCATTTTGGGAGCCATAGATAAGTAGCAATGATGAAAATGCAAAGAAATGAAGCTAAGAAATGATGTGGATGCATACAAAATGGGATGCATACAAAATGCATGTTATGGGCTTAATCAAATTCTCCTCAATATTCCTCAACTTTCACCTTCTCCAAAAATGCTGAAGATCCCCGCATAAAAATTGAAAAAACAAGTTTGGGGAGCGTATTTTTTCTTACGGAAGTGATTTCCACTTACCAAAGCTTCAAGGATTGAGCAAAAATGGAAGGAAAAGGGAAGCCCTAAGTATCGACTCTCAATCATTGAAGAAGAGTCGAGGAGGAGGGTTTGCAAAAATGACCTAAACTGGGCTGGTTTAGGCTTTTTGCCGAACAGGTGGGAGTGGCGCCGATAGCGGCGCTAAGGGATTGCTTCTACGTATAGTGGCGCCTTGACGGCTGTTTTTATTGGCGTTTAGACGTCAGGTCCAGTTTTGTTCCTGGTCAAAATTTACAATATTTGATCCTTCCCAAGTCTTTAATCACATCTACTAACAACACATACACTATCATATGCTAAAGATAAATGAGGATAACTTATTTCCCTTCTCATCACTTCTCTCTTTTCCAGTTCCTCATCTCCAACAAAATCTCTTTCTATTAACTACCGGGTGCTTTTAAACATTTTTGTAAAAATATTCAAGTCCAAATAGCTCCTTTACTATTGGCTTGTGTTGCCAACCTCTAAGTACTACTGTCCAATAAAGTATACACCTATCGGTTCAATGAAAAGATCATCGACATGCTCCTCTAATAGTTGGTTTATTAAACCAACATGATAGAAAATCAGAAATAGGAAGTAAAGTATTGAGATGGACCTGTCCTATGCCCAAATTCAACATGTCTCTTGTAAGTCCTTATGTTCGATTGAGAACTAGGGTGTAAAGGACTATGTTGATCCTTCTACCATCAAAATACATACTAAAGTCTAGTCACAACGAGAAGACTTAAGGATTCGCCTCCCTTAATTCACACAATCCTAATCAAATAAAAGCAATCACAAGCCTAAACATCAACACACAAATACAATCATTACACACCACAACAAACAACAATCATAAACACAAATACAAACACAAACTTGGGTTGCCTCTCAAGCAGTGCTTAGTTTAACTTTTTCAGCCCGAGGAATCCAGATATTTACTGAGGTTGACACAGCATTGTGATCTCATTTATCATCGGTCTCTCAGCTCCTAAATAGGATTTAAATCTCTGTACATTCACTTTAATTACTCTACCGCTTTTAGGGTCTTTAATATCATTTGCACCAAAAAGATAAACTTTTACTATAGTAAATGGATCTGACTATCTGGACTTAAGTTTTCTGAGAAATAATTTCAACTGTATATTATACAGTTAAATATTCTATCCATACTTAAAATCTTTCCTATGATTTTTTTTATTGTGCCACTTTTTCATTTTTTCTTTATAAATTCTTGCATTTTTATAAGATTTTTGTATAATTTCATCATGTTCATTTAACTGTACTAATCTTTTCTCACCAACATATTTCATATTGTAATTAAACCTTCAACAACTCAATAAACATTACGTTTTAATTCTACTGGTAAGTGACAAACTTTATCAAATATGAGCCTATTTGGAGACATTCTTATAGGTGTTTTATAAACAGTCCTGTAAGCCCATAATGCATCATTTAATATAAAAGACCAATCCTTTCTATTAGGATTAATAGTTTTTTCTAGAATCTTTTTTATTTCTCTTTTAGAAACTTCTGCTAAACCAATCGTTTGAGGTTGCTATGCTGTGACAATCCTATGTTTGATTCCATACTTACTAACTAATGTTTCAAATTTTTTATTTTTAAAGTGACTTCCCCCAACACTAATGATCACTTTAGGCTTACCAAATCTTTTATTAATACTTTTTTTTTTAGAATGTAGCTACACTTTGAGCATCACAATTTAGAAGAACCACAACCTCAATTCATTTTGAGACATAGTCCCCAACAATTAAAATATATGGATTCCCCCAGAAGGTACAAAGAGTCCCTTAAAGTCTAAACTCCAAACATAAAAGATTTCAATCTCCAAATTAAAATTTAGAGACATTTCATCAGGCTTAAAAATATTGCATACGCTTTAACATCTATCACAAGTTTTAATATATTCATTACTTCTCTAAATAAAGTAAACCAATGAATTCAAATTGTAAAATCTTAAAAGCAGTTCTATCAACTATAAAATGTCCCCTAAATTTAAAATTATGACATTTCTTAATAATTTTGAGGGTTTCTTCTACGGGTATACATCTCCTAATCACATGATCCTTATATTTTCTATACAGATATGGGTCATCCTAGATGTAATATCTGGCGTCATGGATGAATTTTTTTCGTTGATGGTATGTCAGACCATTGGGCATAATGTCACTAATTATAAAATTTTTTGTAAGCATTCACAGAATATCATTCAGTAATGACAAACGGTTTCTCATTAGGAAAATTCTCATTAATCTCATATTCATAATCACATGAATTTCTCTGACCTAGTCTTAATAAATGGTCAGATACTTGATACTCAGTATCCTTTCTATCCACTGTTTCAATATTAAATTATTGCATCAGAAGGACTAATTTAATCAATCTCGGTTTAGCATTCAGCAGAATGATTAGTATGAACAGTACATTTTGCTCCAGCTAAATAAGGCTTAAACTTATCAAAAACATATACTATAACCAATAGCTCATTCTCAGTAGTGATATAATTAATTTGAGTTTCATTAAGGGTCTTGCTAACATATTATATAACTCTAAATATTATATAGTGTCATTAACTCAAATGGTTTCCCCCAATCAGTTGAAACAATAATAGGAGCGTTGACTAACTTCTCTTTCAGAGTATTAAAGAAATTTAAACATTTATGGTCAAAATTAAATAGCGCGTCCTTTTCTAAGAAGATGACAGATGTTTAGCGATTTTAGAAAAATCCTTAATATATCGTCTATAAAATCCAGCATGACATTAAAAACTTCTAACCCCTCACATAGTAGTTGGCGGGGTAGTTTTTCAATAACTTAAACTTTTGTTGGGTCCACTTCCATGTCTTTTCATATATTTTATGTCCTAACACAATACCTCCATACACTATGAATTGACACTTCTTCCAATTGAAAACAAGATTAGTTTCTTCACAGTGTTTCAACACCTTTTCTAAATGATCTAAACAAGAGTTAAAAAAAAGGGCCAAACACCAAAAATTCATCCATAAAAAAATTTATTCCCTTCTCAATTTGGTTGCAGAAAATAGACTTCATACATCGCTAAAATACAGCAGGTGTGTTACATAACTTAAATGACATTCTTCAAAAAGAAAAATTCTTATAAGGACTTGTGAATGTTGTCTTATTTTGATCCTTAGGAGCTATAGGTATTTGATGATACCTAGAATATTCATCGAAAAAACAAAAAATACAGATGACCAGCAAGCTTATCCAACATTTAATTCAGAAAAGGTAATGAAAAGTGATCTTTGCTGGTGACAAAATTTAATTTCCTATAATCTATACATATGCGCCACCCAGTGACATGTCTAGTAGGAATTAATTTATTATGTTTATTTATAGACATTGTTACTCCTCCTTTCTAAGAAACATAGTGAATAGGGCTAACCGAAACACTATTTGATGGCCATTTCAATATTTCCTTTTTAACTACTTTCATAATTGGGTTTAATCTTCTTTGAGGATCTGTCCGGGATTTATGATTAACTTCTATCAGAATCCTATGCATACACATAGGACTAATCCCGTTTATATCTGCTAAGATCCATCTAAAAGCTTTCTTTTAATTGCTCAGAATATCTTTTAATTTCTTTTCTTGTGAATGAGTCAAATTTGAGGATATTATAACTGACAATGTAGATCACTTCCCCAAGTAAGCATACTTGGGAAACACTTTCATCTCAAGTTCAGGGGGTTTCTCAAGAGAAGAAATAAGATGCTTACTATTTTTTGTTGTATCTAGAATTTCAAACCTCTCCCGAACAATTTTTGAAATTACCTTCTATCAGTAGAGCAGATTCATTTACAGAGTGTACAGAGTTTTCCTCATTCAATTCTGGCTCTACTGTTTTTTACTTCACAGCTCTCTCGAAAATGGATACTACATAAATAATCAATTAGATTCATCCGAAAACATGCATCGTCATTTTCTTTCAGAAAGATATTTCATAAATTTTAATTCATTAAATGTAACCTTTCATTGTTACTTTTTGTTAATTCGGCTTTTTGCACATCTACATGCTCGTGCAGTGGCTAGGAAATGTCAACCTAGTATTATGAGACATTGTTTATCTTCCTCCATATCTAAAACAGTAAAATCAACAAGAAGATAAATTTGTTCACCTTTATGAGAACATCTTCTATCACCCCTTGGATAAGTGATCGATTATCAGCTAATTGAAGGGTCACAATAGTAGGAGACACCTCTCCTAATCCTAACTTTTTGAAAATAGACAGTGGCATAAGGTTTGTACTGACTACAAGATTATATAACGCTTTGTCATAAAATATCTCTCCAATTGCACAAGGGATAGTAAAGCTTCCAAAATCCTTAACTTTTGAGGAAGCTTCTTCTGAATGATGACACTACACTCATCACTGAGTGCAACCTTCTAATTATCTTCAAATTTCTTCTTCTTATTAAGAATGCCTTTTATGAACTTTACATAACTGGATATTTGTTCTAGAGCCTCAACAAATGAAATGCTAATAGTCAGCTTCTTAAATACTTCCAAAAACCTAAAAAATTATTGATCAATTTTTGTTTCTGAAGTTTTTAAAGAAATGAAGCTGATGGTTTTTTTAGTTAATCTTTGTTGGTGAGACTATTTTTTCTAAGTCTTTAGAAATATATTTCATAAATTTTTTAGTTTCTACAGTTTTTTTTTAATTTCAACATCTTTCTAAACTACATCCTCAAATTCTCTTTCACTCCTTAACTTAACAACTTTAAGACGCTCACTATTCTTCTCCTTAAGATTAATAGCAGCGTTGCAGGAAGGGTTCCTTGGAGTTGATTGTTAAGTGAGTTTTTTCTATATTTCTAATTGCTGCACATTGCCTTTGTAGTTGATTCCTTATCTGCAATACAACTTCCTCCCAAGTCAGCTTCTTCTTATGATATTGTGGGTTAGATTTAGATTCTGGAGGATAAGAAGGTTTATAGTTGGTACTACCATGTTATTCCAATTTCCTATTGGATTTGCTAGGTTATTTTCTCGTTGTTGGTTTCCCCCACCATAGTTGTTGTTTCAGTTAAAGTTAAGGTGGTTCTTTCAACCTGGGTTTTAGAAATTGAAGGGTTGTTAGGCTTGTTTTTAATTGCATTTAGAGTCTCAAATGATGAAGTATTAGCATCAACCAATTGTGCAAATGAATTTTCCTCTATTACTGGAGGTACTTGAGATTGATTTTTTTTCAAATTGGTCTAGCTGCCTAGATATAGCTGCTACCTGAAAATTTAGAATCGAAAGCACATCTATGTCTTGTACATTAGTTACCTTTCTAGGGTTTACTCTCTCATAAGGCAATTGAAAATTTTTAGTAGTCATCTTCTCAATTAGAGAATAAGCCTCATCAAATGGCTTTGACATAAGCGATCCACCAGTGACAACATCAATCATAAATCTAATGGATCTTACTAAATCATTTTAAAAAATCTGAATAATCAGTCAATCTGACAGTGCATGATGTGGGCAATTCCTAAGAAGCTCTTTATATTGTTCCCAAGTCCCGTATATTGACTCACCTTCGTGTTGGCAAATGATGTAATATCATTCCGTAATTTAGCTGTTTTTGAAAGCGAGAAATACTTAACTAGGAATTTTTGGGCTAATTTACCTCATGTTCCAATTGATCTAGGTGCTAATGAGTTTAACCACATTTTGACTTTATCTCTTAATGTAAAGGGAAAAAACGTAAGCCACGCATTATCATTTGACAAGCTATTATAGAGAAATGTATCATAAAGTTCTAAAAGACTTGTTAAATATATATTTGGATCCTCAGACAGGGTTTCCTTAAATTGGTTGTTCTGCACCATTTGGATGATGGCAGACATAAGTTCAAATGTGTTAGTTTCTACGACAAGAGTTTGAATACTTAAGTGAATTTCATCCATCGTAAGATTAGCGTGATCCCTTAATGGTCTATGCATGTTATGATGATCATTAATCGATTTCCGAGTTTCTAAATTGTTTTTGTTGATTGTTCTCCATTTCTTCTATAAGTTTGTGAAGTCTTTTCTTTTTTCTAATCCTCCTAATAGTTTTCCTTAGTTCTGAATCGTATGGTTCAAGTTTCTTAGATCCCGAACAACACATTCACTAATTAAAGACTCAACTAGTAGGTTTCACACGAACACACTAAATAAACACTTAAATATTTTAGAATTTTTTTCTTTTTCAAATAAAAAAGTTGTTACACATGAAGACTAATAATACAAATTTCCAAGTCTTGGTTTAAATGATTCAACTAAAATTCTTTTAAGTTAACTATGTTGTCGCTCCCCGACAATGGCGCCAAAAAGACTTTGATGCGGCTTTAACTTAAGTCCGGTGCACTTACACTCTGGGGCCTTACGCAAGTATTCATATCGCTTTCGTAATGTAGGACTTTTGAGTCTAGGTTGTCGAACTCACAGGGAGTGAGGTATTTAAGTTTTAGGAAAGGCTCTAGCCTACTAAATTTGTTCTTAGCTTGGAAATAAAATTTGTTCAAAGTTACGCTAACTAGTTCTACTGAATTGCAAACTACTCTTAAAGGTTTACTCCTACCAAAATTCTACTTAATGAATTCTCATGTTTGATTTTATTTTATCATTATAAAATTTATTTTATAATATTATACTTGATTGCTTTTGTCTTTAGTAGAAAATAGTAGAAATTATATATTTTATGTTAATAATTTATTAACTATGATGTATTTTTGTCATTTTGTGTTCTACTCTTTGCAATTATGTTATGTTACCTTATCCATGTCATGTTGTGTTTGCCTCCATTTCCATGTCCGTTCTTCATAGCATCCTAATCTAAAGCCTTTTGGAAAATCTGAATTAATTCAAAGCTGTGGGCTGGTGCTCCATATGAAATTAGAAACAATCTGGATTAATTCAATGCTGTGGGCAGGTGTTCCATATTAGAAGATGTGTTGGGCCAAAATTCTGGAATCCAATTTGGAAAGGTCTGAGGGGGTGGTCACCGTTGATAGAGGAGATAAAAACTTTTACTTTATATCGGGAAATCTTTCTAATGCTGAATACTTTCTTTTTGGCCATCCTCGACAATGCAATCAATTTCTGTGAACTGTTGTTTTTTAGCACCTGATCCACTGCTTTTAATTCCATTGGAAGGACCTGATATCATCCCCTTATTTTCATTGGAAGGAAGATAATTTGTAAGCATATACTCTCATGTATCCTCTATATATATTCTACTTTAGTTTCCGCATGGGAATTAAAACAAAAAAACAATAGTCTTTCTTTACTTGTATTTTTCCACTTATTTTTCTTTTCTCTATTATTACTGTGGCCTTTATACATCTTTTGTTGAAGAAAATTTACTTCATTTTCCTTGGAGCAATTGTAATATATTGTATTTTTTTTATTTGTGATATCTCCTCAAAATAAATCCTTCTTTAGAACTCTCATTTAATAATGATAAAGGTAATAATTGGATTTCTCATGTCTTCATTTTAGCTAAGGTTTTATTTGTGATATCCTAACTTCTTAAAAAACTCCATAATCAAATAGCTATTATCTCAGCTATTCTATATCTTTCCTTTTCTCTTTCTATAATATCAATTTTATTATAATCAATTTTTAGTTTCTTTTGCATAAATATATATATTTTTTTATCAAGTTATGGTGGGGTAGGATGGTTCTTTAATAATTTTTTTAAGAAAATTAAGCTTGGAAGAAGAATTTCAGTAGACTAATTCTCTTGGGCAATCAAGTTACTTTGTTTGAATCGCAGATTTTCATCTTTTTTTTATTCATTCTCATTTATCTTCCTTTGCGCCCTGATTTATAAGCCATTGGTTGATCCTTGAAATCAATAATTATTTTTTTTTTCCTCCTTGAAGGTGTCCTTTGCCTCCCTAGTTTAACTATTTACTTGATGTTAGTTGTATCACAACAGTGGTAAAAATGATCATCATTTAGAGCATTATCTAAAATTCTTCCTAACCAGATTTTTGGAGGTGAAAAAAGGTGATGTGATGGTTGGAAATTGTTTGTTGTAGATCAATGACAAAGGCTTGGAAAGTTAGAGATGATGAATAACTAATACAAGAAAAGAAAACTAAGAATTCTATGGGTTGAGCAATTTAGTTTGGTTTAACTTCTCCTTGTTTAGGTTAAATAGAACTTTTTTTTTTGTTCTTCTCCATCAAGGGGTTATCAGTGCTAGATTTGGATTGTAATGACTGTTGAGTCCGCTCAATTATCAGGGTTTTTAAATTGAGCGTATAGAAATAAAGTGGTTTTTTAATTGAAATTTAATACGATCCGAAGCAGATTTCCACACAAAAGTTAGAACAAAATAATTTTCTTTCTTCGATAATACAAACAACACAACACAAGGATAAACACCTATAATTCTAGAGGTACGCAATCTCTCATAAATCCTATAATTCACGAGGCAGGAAATCTCTCCCAAACTCTAACCCTAACATTCAAGACACGATCTCATGCATAACGATAACTCTAAACATATTATCCCTATTTATACTAAATAATAATAAATAATAAAAATAAAAATTACTCTTAGGTGCACAAAAGACAAAATTGCCTTTAGGCACCGGCGTGACAACACTACCCCCTAAGAGACACATTGTCCTAAAGGTGGGAAAAAAATGAAATTGTTGCTGGGTCAAGTTATGTGGCTCCACCTCACAATGTGTCTTGAGTCTGGTTCTTGCCGTCATCACTGTTACACTCATCATGAATTTTTTTAACTATTTAGTAGTCTGAGTCATCATTTCCCCAACTAAAAGTTATCATTCTTCAATTTATTCATCTACAACCACATAATCAAATTATCACTTATCAACAACTTCTGATCGTATCTTGTAAGTTCCATAAACTTTCTCAACCCCTTCTCAGTCATAGGTAGTGTCTCTTCCAACATAGCTGCCATCTTTGATAGATGACACTAAGGCCTTGCACAAACTAGGGGCACCACGAAGCACTACCTTTCTCACCTACACCCTAATCTCCATAGTCAAATTATTTCAATCCACCCTCATCTCTTCGATCGGTTGTTGCCACTTCATTCCCACAATCATATTAGTGCTTCCCAAGTCCAAGAGAAGAAAGTCTCCCACCAAATGTATGCCACTTAGTGTCAACACCAATCCCCTGGAAATTCTCTTGCTTTTCTCCACTTTCTTTGCCCTCATCATAACCCAAAAGGTTTGACAACACATATAAATGTAAAGTAAAAAAATGCTATAAAGTAATGAATTTGCATTAATTAAATTGCAATAAATAAGTGTGTACCTAGACCTCTGCTATCGCAGCATGGTTCTTAGTTTAAGCATAGTATATTTGCAAGAAATTTAAATTGCAGGAATTTAATTAAATTGCTTAGAAAATCCGATACAAAGAAAATTAAATAAGATCGTCCAAAAGTATAAACAAAGTGAATCGAGAGAAAATATGGTATGAAGAAAATCAAATAAAGCGTCGGAAAACACGACCAAGTAAAGCAAAACCTGATGTCACTTATGAAAGACCGGAGCTGGGTGTAAGACATCGGTGAAGGTGGGGGCTCAGAGCTGGACTGTGTGCTTCCCAACCTTGGGTAAAAGCTACCAACTTGACAATCTACGGAGGACAGTCCAAACCTCAATCCAAGTGATTAGCCGCGGACCTTTGTAAGTTTTTATCAAAATTCTTTAATTTTTCATGCAAAAGTTGATGTTTAGATTTCTATATGTTTAGATTTCTATGCATATTTTACTTTAACAAATGAAAGAAAATTTATCTTTTTATCTTTGCAAATATTTTGTAAAGTGGTGTAGTCCACAAACTAATCACTCTAATTAAGCTAGGACTGCTGACAACCTAAGAGTATCAGGGGTAACAATCTCACCAAGGGGTGGCGAATAGTGTCAACACCAATCCCCTCGTTGAAGGCTCTTGAGGTAAGATATTCTATTCTAAAAATCTTACTTCGTATCCCTCTTTTAAGCACACATATGCAATGTCGTCATCGCTCTCGTCACTTAGATCTTAGACTTATACAAGCCTGATGATCCATATGCCGCTAAAAACAAATGTCTCTAGTTGCTCACAAGGACTTAAATACCTTATGGAAGACTGAAGTCCTTGAGCATTTGGGTTTCATTTTAGGTTAAGTTATGACAGGAAATTTTATTTGTTGATTTATTTAAAGAAGTAATGAACAACATCTTAGTGTATCCTCATGTCTAGTGTTTTAACTAATTTATGAATCAATGTCAACTTTATGGTTCATCATTTATTTGGACATTAGGTGGAAGAACTCCCACATAGAATATGCTTACAAACTTTAGGAAGCCTACACTTTAACTTTAGCTTGAAGTGCTTTAAGGTGTTTCGTCTTCAATTAAGTATTTTCTAATTACTTCTCAAGTATCTTTAGATTAATCTTAACTCATTATCAAGCTCTTAAGATTTATGGTTGAACTTGTAATTTTACAAAAAGATCAAGATGTATGCTCCAATCCTAATTAAAATAATTGAGCTTAACTCTAACCAATGATTAGGGGTCCTAATTGACAGTCTATTGATCTTCCAATTCATAACCTTGACTCTTGAATCATCCCAGTTCTTATTTCCGATTCCCAAAATTATAATTTTGCCCTTATAGTAGGAATTAGGTAAATGAGTTGCTACCAAGTTTCCCTTTAGGTTTCAATCGTTTCAGTAGACTAATTATCATTGTTTTAATTCCCTCCCCTTAGATTAATCTTAAAATTTAGGGCTAAAGTGCAAGATCCTAAAAATTACAAATCTACCCTAAGGGTTTACACTCCTTAATCTTCAATTCTCAAGTCAAATGAACATGAAATTTCATTGTCCTCTCATTCATAGATTAATTAAGTCAACGGAGAAGAAATTATATTTTTTTATTTAATTTTTTTATTTATTTTTGAGAATTATTTATGATCAAAATAGGGAATTTAACATCTAAATTTATTTAACCATTCAAAATAAACTTTCTATCCTTTGAAAATTTTTGGGATGTTTCTCATGGCCGAGGGACTCATCAAAAATAATTTTGTGATTTTTCGAAGCATATTTTAATTTTCATAAATTTCAAATGATTTTCGAAGGGAAAATCAAATAAATTATAACTTTTTTAATTTTACAGCGAATTTCTTTTTTCTCTGACTCCCCTGATCACAAGAAGATAATTTTTGGATTTATATTTTAATTTTGACAATTATTTTATCAAAATAAGGTCATTTTCATTAGAAAATAGAGTTCCCGAGTTAGAGGTGTTCCCTGACCTTGGAAAAATTATTGAACACTTATGATATCATGATGAATGAACCCTCAAAATTTCAAGTCAAAACAATAAGTATTTGATTTTCACGTCTTAGAGAAACTTATTATTTTACCAAAAAATACATAAATATTTTTTATTTTCGGTCAATAATTTCTCCTCTGCACAAATACAAGTATATTTTTGTTTCATTTTTATGACCTTCCTACACTAAGATATAATTTTTTAAAGTGTGAATCATTTTCTGGAATTAATTAAATAAAAAATTTCCATTTTAACTTAAAAATAAGAAAAGTTACTAAAAATTATGATAACATCAACATACAACGCAAACACAACAATAAAACAGTAGGAATAACTTCATAATATCACTAAGTAACAAGACATGTGAAGAGACATGAGAAAAAATAACAAAATAATGACAATAACTCTAAAATAACCTTGAAATAACCACCCAGAAAATAACCCACATATTGTATATAGTGAGAATAAACCCAGAATAACCTGTAAATAGCCTGCGAATAACCTAGAATTAACCCATATACTATATGTAGTGAGAATATACCCAGAATAACCTGGAAATAACCCAGGTACTTTTCTTCTTCTTCATCAAGCCAGAAAACTGAAACCGTCCAATTTTAAACATTAAAATCTCTCTCGATTCTTATCGAAATCAAGTGTGGTTTGTTCCTACACCTTCATCTAAGTGTGTAGATTAAATCCTTAAGGCTACAATATCATGAAAAATAAGCTTATTTCACAAAGTTACAAAAAGGGGGAAAAAACGTAAAGTTTTGAAATGATACCTTTGCTCAAGAGGTGATGCGATTGGGTGGTTGCTGTAGCTTCACTTGGGTCCCAAAGACTTGTTGGAGGTTGTGAGGAGCACTAGAGAATATTTGGCAGGGTTTCCCCAAGATTAAGTGAAGTATATCTCTTTTTTTGAACATGAAAAATGCCCTTTTTATAAGCTCAGCCATGGGGTGGAGGTAGGGAAAGTTCTGCTGGTGCAAAAATTCAAGGGAAAGGAAGGGTGCTTTGCCCTCCAAATATTCCATGAAGGCTAGCTCAAAGGATGCATTTTCAGTAAAAGGGAAGGCTTATTTTCCCAAAGGAATGACAGCTTCGGGAAGAGAAGTTTCGGGCAGAGGGTGCGGGACTAGTCAACTGTCCTTTGCCGTGCGTAAGCATGCCAAATCAAGAGATTAACACGCCTCAACTTACATGCAAATTTCATGTCCCCGGAATTATATCAATATGGGTGTCATTTCTAAGTAAAATTGATGCCCCAAACGCGCTCGCATGGTCCGTTTTGTCATTCGGCGTCATCCGGACAAGTTCACATTTTTCTTTTCTTTGTTCAAGTTTGATTTTGGTCCGATTTTGTGTAATTTAGTGAATTGTGTGTATTTATGTGTGTATGAGCGTGTCAATTGTGATATTTGTACGCGCGATTATATAAAAGTCATAATAGATTTCCCGAGGCTTTTCGATCCTATGTAAACTCTCTTTGGGCCTCCACATCATAAACTCCCATCACAGTCATGGTGGATGTTTCCTTCTCATGTTTCACATGTTTGTTCTTTATTTCTTTCGAATTGGCCACGAATTTTCCTTTTAATTTTTTTGTTAGGATTTGCAAGGTAGACTGTTGACGGGGTCTTGGATTGCATCTCGATAAGCTTTCTTATTGTCTCTTTCAAGTTCTCGAATCGGTTGTCAATGGAAGAAAACCTTTCCTCTATCTCGCATTTAAGTCGCCCTACCTCTCCCTGCATTTCTCTTCCAAAGCATCAACTTTCCTTGCCGCCATTTCTTTAATGTCGTTTCCAAATGAGACTTTTGTACGTTGAAATCCTGTTTGTGACTTCCCCAGTATCTCAATTCGTGACTGTATTGCGCGGTTAGGTCACTGTATGTTCGATCTCGATTATGAGGTTCAGTCAGGAGGGCCTGTACATCACGATCGATGCTTCTCAGGATCGTGAATTTATCATGGGATTCAATCACAAAAGAGTTGAGTCATGAAGGTTTGACACTGCGATCCCTTTTGGTCTTCCAAGCTAGCTCTAATCGCAGTTGTATCGGAAGTAGTACACGATCTCGTCATTGTGATTTAAGGAGGTTGCATGGGATTTCTTTCGTGGCTTCCCAACTGGCTTTTATCACAATTGTATTGCAAGGTACACAATTCCTTCGGTGGCTTTCAAGTACGCCACGTTCCCGTCGGCTTTCTGTTAGCAATCGTGTCGCGCCGTATCACAGACGAGGTGCCACGATCCCTTCCTTGGCTTTCCCGGGGTAATTAGATCCCGTCGTTGCTTCCCTACAAATTGTGAATATATTGCGAGGTCAGGTCTGGAAGGCTGCCAATCTCGTCGGTGGCTTCTCATAAGTAGCTCTTGTCGCACTATATTGCGAGTTCGGTTTGAAAAATGACACTTTGTGCGCCGTCATTCCATATTTGCTTCCCAGTTAGCCTGTATTGCGAGTATTGCGAGGTTCGAAGTAGCAAATGGACAATTTCAACACGATCATACATTTTGCAGCGGCCAAATGCTCTGATACCAATTCGGTATTATCTAACACAGACTTCTACACAGAAATTAGGACAAAACACATTTCTTTCTTCAATAACACAAACTAGACATACTTGCAATTCAAGAGGCAGACAATCTCTCATAAATCCTACAATTCAAAAAATAGGAAATCTCTCCAAAACACTAATCCTAAGACTTGAGACACAATTTCATGCATAACCTTAACTCTAAATATATTAGCCTTTTTTTTATACTAAACAATAATAAAAAACTAAAGACCAAAGTGCTGGTAGGCTTACAAAAGACAAAATTGTCCTTAGGCACCGACGTAATAAAATTTCAGTTATTTTCCTTTAATCAAAATGTGTACAAAGGGATGCTTAATTGTAAGCAAAGAATTTAAATATTGGAAAATTTTTGGGTTAGGTTGTTCTCACCCAAATTTAATCGAGATGAAATTTTCAACTGTTAAATTTTTCTAATGAGTACAGTATATGTCTAATCAACCAACTCTTAAACAGCATGCATTCCAATGCAATTATGAAATCTCAATATTAAATCTTGACTAAATTTTGACAAATTGAATAGTGACAATTTTTCTAACAATATTCAAATAATTTCTAATTAATTAATGTGAAAGATGTTATGAAATCCCCTAGTTTATTTTTGAAAATAGTTGATGGGGCAAAGCTGTTGCCAAGGAAACTCAAATCACACTAAAAGGTTCTTTACTCGTGGCTTAGTCGCTCTTCTTGTGTGCCCTTCACTGGTGTACATTGTAACTCTGGTATCGCCCTGATAAAAGCCTTGATGTAGGGAGCTCCTAGGAAGTAATGCGGCTGATTTTGTAGCTTTCCAATATAGTTGTTGGCATGCTTCGTTAGATCTCGAGATCCTTGATAGCCTCTTGAATTAAAAAATATAGGAAGAGGAGAAGTTCCAAAGGAAGAATTACAAGGAAACATGCTCGATAGCTTATTTTGTTTATAACTAGTTTCATAGTTTAAAAGAAAATCTAAGCACTTGGTTCAGCTTCTTTTCTAGTAGATTACAGGACTTGGTGCCTACCACTACCTTGAATTAAACTTGCATCTAAGAAAAGCTGTCATGGACTAGTGATGTCAAATTTAATCCATCCAATAAGGTTCCTTTTAGACCAGTTGTTGTAGTTATAGATTTCCGTTACATGATGGGGTCGGTCTAATGTCATTTTCTCTTTCACTACAAGATTTTGTCTATATTTAACTACATTTATCTTGAGAGAGTTCATGTCTTTAAGATATTTCTTTTTTATTCTGAGAATGTTGTCACACACATTGAATTAATGGTGGTTTATGAATCTAAACTGGTGTTTGATGAACAGGTTCTCCTCCTACTCAACCAACACCTGCATCAGATGGTGGGGCTCGTGGCTATAGATTTCGTTCAGATGTGCCAGCTCCTCCTGCCAATGCTGCTTTAGGAGGAAAAGCTTCACTTTTACCAAAGCGTGCACCAGTCTCAAAGGAAGAGATTGAAGCTATTTTGGTATGTTATCGTATCTAATTTTGTGTATCATTTTTGTCTAGCATTATTATAGTATCATTTTGTTTTAATTGAAATTTTTTTTTTTGGATAACACGAAAGTATTTTGTTTAATTTGTCAAAGCTTGGTGCTACTCTAACCTAAAGAAGATAATTTTTTACCAAGAGCTTGTAGAGTATAATAGCGGTAGGTGTTATGTGGTCTAGTTTTGTTCATTGTGGGTGAAATTTGCAAAAACTTTTACATTTGTTACCAAGAAAATGGGCTGTGATTTTCGTATGTAGAATGATAAAAAGAGTTTGCTTTATTTTGACTAAAAATAGTTGTGGCATGAAAAAAAAATATTGTTTTCAAGTTGATATTAGTGGTTGGGAGGGTAAGTTTGGGGCAGATAAGCCGCTGATCCAGATATTCTGCTGATTAGCAGTTGATCCGGATAAGCTGACTGACAGTTTGGTTTTTAAGCTTGGAAAACAACTGACTGATTTGTAACTATTTCTGGATAAATGACCATTCTGCTCTATGCAGTAGTGTTCATAGTTATATATTTGATATTTTAGAAGCAAAAACCCACTTTATAACAGTACAAAAAAATATGCATCTCACTTAAGAGTGAGCATTATAATCTATGTTGTACAAGCTAAAATCCGGGATGATCTTATAATGTTTCTCCAACAAAAAATTAGCTCCATGCTTTTTATTGTATTTCATCGATGTCTTTGATAACATTTCTTTGATTTCTTAATTCATTCTTCTTAAAAAAGTTTCAAACATGCGCCTAGTAGAACTTCCCCAAAATGTGAAGCTGCATAAAGGTGTGAAGTAGCTTAAAGAATAGGCAATTTTTGAGATTCCAGCATTTGGCTTGGATGCTGTTAGGAATCAAAATTGATTTTGAATACTGCAAACATATTGAACTCTCTTCAAATGATTTATAAACTCAAGTGAGAGGGAGCTAGGTTAGGTGAGAGCTCGACGTCGGCGGTTGCCGGTGAGAAAGGGAGGCCACACGTGCGGATGCCCGAGAGGAGAGGAGGGTCGGACGACTATGCAAAAAAATGACGCCTTGAGTAGGAAGCTCTGACAAGGAGGAGAGGACGCGACGAGACGTTCACCGACGAGGAGCAGCGGCTATTGTGCTTTGGGCATGACGACGTTCGGGCGAAGATGGCGATGTCGACGGGGGCAGCGGGGATCCGAGAGAGACGAGGGCAGCGGGGTAAAAGTTACGAAACGAACGCGGGCCACGGGGTGGATACCATGGCCGCATTTATTAAAGAAATCCCTACCCCCGTTTTCGATCAATCTCTTTGAATGCATGAAACAAATAGCTGGCCGCAGTTATAAGCTGACCCAAATGAGACCTACATCTTCAGGAGGGTTGGTTAGGGGAATAACTTTTTAACATTTACATATTGTTTAATGGTAATGATTGAGACTAGATGTCTATGAGAATTACACAAAAGGGCAATGTATGTCATGTCCACCATCATCTATTGCAATGTGGAATATGTTGACATTGTTGACAGTGATAGATTATCATGCTGGGCACTTTCTATAGAGGAAAGGGAGAAAGAGAAGCAAATTTAACACATTAGACATTATTGTAAAGATCTATAACATTGGAACCATTGATGAAGAGACGTATATGCGTTGGCTAATCATGCCTACTGAAGTTATAGTATTTGTTGATTAAATTTTTGCATTGAGGTATCTAGGATTGGTTTAAGGGTCTGAAAGAGTACACCTTTCTCCATCCTCTCCTATCCCACCCCTATTGTTAAAATTGACACTGTTGACACGATCTTGAACTGCCATCTATTATTGTTATCAATTTATGCGCAGATGAAAGTGCTGCAGGACCATAGTCTGGAACTATCATTTTTATTCCAAAAATCTTTGATCACTATTGTTTCGACACATGATTTATTATTATTTTTATATAAACGCCGTCATTGGCTATAATTTATCTTATATGAACTTGTACTTGATAGTTTGTGTGCACCCAGACATCTAGACTAATTCAATGTATTTATAATGTTTGTTGTTATCTCTGGTGGTAATCATCTTATCCCACCATCAACAAAACCATCGTCGTCACTCTCATCGATGTCATCAACAATAATAAAAACCTTATCCCAACTCTCTTGGGCTGGCTTTGTGGTTCCTCTTTTTTTCATTTCCCCCTTTTGAGTGCTTTCTAAACTGTAAGCTTATTATTTGCAAATTATTTTGAACTAACTTTATCCATGATAGTTTTGTTGTTCCACATTTTCATCTTACTTCTTTGAGAATTCCTTTTTTTTTTAATAGACTAATGGGTGCATTTTCTAATTTTTTTTGTTCATATTCAAATTATCTAAAGTTTAATTTCAACGACTTTATCTTCAATGAATGCAATCCAATCATTTCTCTGGTATACCTTCTAGTTTTGTTGCACATCTATCTTAAATTATCATTTTCGATAGTGTTAGCTTAGCTCTCAACAGTATTTTTATTCCTCAACACATGAATACATATAATATAGATAGCCTAATTTTAGTTTTATAAAATTTAATTGTAAATCACTATGATATTCTTGCATTACCATTTACTCATGAGGCATTTCTCCATTTTTACCACCATATCTTAATTGTAAAAGTTATATGCTTCTTTATATTCTTTTTTTCCATGTGATAGATCAAAGATACTTAAACTTACCACACGTAAGGAATATGTTTTCTTTTTAATATTATTGATGGATAATTATTTAATATATTAATCATTAAAATTGCAAATCTTATAATTAGCCTTTGTTATGCTAATTTACTTATTTCGTCAATTAGAATAATACCATGTGTGAAAAGCAACACTATGGTACTTCATTTTGCTTATTTTTTATAAGCATCTTGGTAACCAATGCAAAAAAAGGACAAAAAAAAAATCGAATGTCAATCCTTCGTGTAATTTTATTGGAATTAAAAACTTCCAGCTATTCCCAAATTTTTTCTAATGTTAATACTACATCATACATACATTTTAAAACTTCTACATGCTTTTTGATATACCTTTTTTTGTTAATGCACATCAAATAAATTATTATAGTACTTAATTATGCCTTTTCAAAATCAATTAAATAGAATGAAATTGATTTGACACATTTTGTTTTTTTTAATGAATATAAACACTATAATTAATAGACCAACCACATGTATTCAAAGTTCTTATGGCTAGATTCTCTTGAGAAGCTAAAGGTTTTTTATCATGCAATTGAATACGATGCTAATAATATTAAAAGTGGTGTCATTGTGATATTTTTAATTTGTTTCTAAGGCCTTAATGTAAACCCAACTAAGAACTTGGGTATGCTCAAAATTCATGGTGTGATCATTTAAACCCCTAAGTACACTTACAAATAGGTTTGGATCACTCGAGGTGCTTGAAAATATTCCATATGATCCAACACATGGCCATAAGAGTTGGCCAATTTAGCTTGGGTTGGACAACAAGCTTGTTTTAGAGGTTGAAAACTCATTTGGCCAGGGAAATTTGCTTCTAAATTAATGAATCAATTTGGTTTTGGGTTCTCGATCCTTGAAATGGACCAACAACCTTGTTATGCTCTTATCGGCTAATTTTGTTGATCAATTTCATCTAAAAATTTATTATTGTTTGCAGTCTTACTTTTTTTTGAACCATATTTAGTGTAACACCTACTTAAATGGTCTCAATTGTACTATTTCCTTAACTAAATTTCACTAAATATTATTCTCCATTCCATAGACCTTTGGATAGCAACTTCTTGTGGGCTTCAAAATTTTCGACGCCCATGGTTTTGTTTGTGTTGTGTTGAGAGAGCTTTAATGGTCAATATTTTAGAAGACAAATTAGATTGCAAATAAAACACTACCAAGAGATTTCATCCTCGTTTTGCTAGGATTTTTTGATCTCAGGTTCAAGGTTTCTCATAGAGGCCCCTTCAAATAACATAAGAGCGCTTTTGATTAAGGTTAATCATTAAGAATTGAATAATCAACATATAATATCAACAAAAGTTTTTTTAAAATTGTAAAGTTTATCAATGAAATTAATATTAGGACATGATCATGGAATATAGATACTCTCAATGGTAAATTAACGGAATTGGTTGATATTATGATTTATAAGAAGATTAATATCGTATGTTTTCAAGAAACTAAATGAGTTGGAGAAAAGGCTAAGGAGATTGATAACTTGGTTTTTAAACTTTGGTATTCTCGTAAGAGCCACACTAGAATTGGTGTAGGTGTAATTATATATAAGAGCTTGAAAGATAATGTTGTAAAAATTAATAGAGTTGGAGATAGAATTATAGCCCTTTAGATTATCATTGATACTAAGATTTTTAATATTATAAGTGCTTATGCTCCTGATATAGGTTTAGATATAGGGTCTAAAGATAAATTCTAGAATGACTTAGAAGACTTAATACAAATGATACTTCTTGAATAAATATTTTTTATTGGAGGAGATTTAAATGGACATGTGGGTAGAGTGGTAGAAGATTCCAAAAATATTCATGGTGGCCACGGTTTTGGAGTGACTAATAAAGAAGGTAGAGCTATTTTAGATTTTGCTTTAGTGTATGATTTTGTTATACTAACACTTTATTCAAGAAAAGAGATGACCATCTTATTACTTATAAGAATGATCTAATAAAACATAAATTGATTATTTTCTTTTGAGAAGAAGAGATTGTAAAGATTATAAGGTCATTCCAAACGAGGATTTAAATACCCAACATCGTTTATTAGTTCTAGATTTTAAAATGAAGAATTGTAAAATAAAGAATACTAGGACTCATCATTGTAGAATTAGATGGGGAAATCTAAAAGACAAATAAAATTATTTTTACGAGTAAAATTCAAGATCTCAAAAATTGGGATGTTCATGATGAAACAAATGTTATGTGGGATAAAATAACAAATACTATTAAACAAGTAGCAAAAAGATGCACTTGGAAAATCGAAAGAAAAAGTTTCTTCAAGTAAAAATAGTTGCTGGTGGAATAATAATGTGCAAGAAAAGGTAAAATATAAGAAATTATGTCATAAAAATTGGTTTAAATGTAAAAGCTTAGAGAACTAGTTAAAACATCACTCGACCCGCAAAGAGTCTAAAAGAATAATCTGTGACGCTAAAAGTTCTGCTTTTAATGATCTTTATAATAGATTAGATACCAAGGAGGGTGAAAAATATATGTATAAACTAGCTAAACAAAGAGAAAAGATTTAACTCAAGTGTATTAAAGTTGAAAATAAAAAAGTGCTTTCGTTAGAAAAAAATATTCAACATAGGTGGGTGAGTTATTTTGATAATCTTTTTAATGAAGTTTCTGAAAATATGGTCGACCATAATGATATTAATATGGTTAATAATAAAAAACATTTCATTTTTACCGTCGCATTAGTAAAAAAGAAGTTGAGGATGCTTTAAAGAAAACCAAGGGTGGAAAGTTTGTAGGACTTGATGATATCCCAATTGAAGTACGAAAATATTTAGGAGATTTGGGAGTTTCTTGTCTTACTAAAACTCTTTAATATTATTTTAAAACTAAAAAGATGCCTGACGAGGGGAGGAAGAGTATTTTGGTCCCCATTTTCAAGAATAAAGGGGATGTACAAGAGTGCAAATTATAGAGGAATTAAGTTGATGTGTCATACTTTAAAATTATGGGAGAGGGTAATTTAACATAGGTTAAGACGTATTACAAAGATTTCTCATAATCAATTTGGATTTATGCTGGGCAGGTCTACTTTGGGAGCTATACATTTGTTGAGAGGTTTGATGGAGAAGTTCAGAGATAATATGGAGAATCTACATTTGATTTTTATTGATTTGGAAAAATCTTATGATAAGGTTCCGAGAGATATCCTTTGGAGAGCTCTTGAGAAGTTGTTGATATGACTTATATTCAAGTCATTAAAGATATGTATACTAGAGCTCTTACTTGTGTTTGACTAAAAGAGGATTGACCAAATATTTTCTTGTTTCTGTTGGATTACATCAGGGATCGACTTTAAGCCCATATCTTTTTTCTTTAGTTATGGATGATCTTACTAGACATTTACAGGAGGATGTACCTTGGTGTATACTTTTTGCTGATGATATCCTTCTCGTGGATAAGACTAGAGAAAATGCCCAGGAAAAACTTTAATTATGGAGGTCTACATTGGAGTCTAAAGGCCTTCATTTGAGTATAACTAAAATTGAATACATGGAATGTAATTTTAGTAGTAGTAGCTTTAATGACAGCAGTTTAACTTTGGTTGATCAAATTATTAAAAAGTGTGAATGATTTAGATATATCGGGTCTGCTGTTCAAAGCGATGGTGATATAGATGATGATGTTAATAGTAGGATTCAAGTTGGTTGGTTGAAGTGGAGGAATGCTTTGGGCCTTTTGTGTGCTAGAAAAGCACCAATTATATTGAAAGGAAAATTTGATAAGACGATGGTGAAACCTGCAATGCTCTATGGCGCTGAATGTTGGCCTTTAAAAGAGAAGCATATACTAAGTTGAGTGTTGTCGAGATGAGAATGATTAGGTGGATAAGTGGCTTTACACTTAGAGATAAAATGTGAAATGAATATATACGTGATAGGGTTGGTGTAGCTCTTGTGAAGGACAAAATTAAAGAAAGTTGTCTTAGATGGTTTGGTCACATTAAGCGTCAACTTAGTCAGATCGTCTACTCTCCTAATCGGCTTCAATGCGGCTCGAAATCTGATCTTCAACAGCGTATGATTGTGAATTTAGTAAATTTAGCTCGAAGATCGTTAATCGCTTGGAAATTGATTCAATTTTTGGCTCGGATCGTGATCGGATTGAAATTAATGAGCGGAGCAACGAGCCAAATATTTGAAGCAATTTTTTTTTAACCGATTTTCAATTTTCAGCCAATCCCAACCTTAATGATGAGTGCTCGATATATATATATATATATATATATATATATATATATATATATATATATATATATATATATA
>NEWO01000078.1:694195-722328 GCA_003013225.1 Phalaenopsis aphrodite
TATATATATATATATATATATATATATATATATATATATATATATATATATATATATATATAATCACTATTTTTCAGTCTTTTACATATTTTTTGTCGGACTTGTTTTATGTTTGTCTATTCGGATGTTAGTAGGTCAATTTGCTTGTTCTTGCCTATTCTTCAGTGCAAAAAAACATTTTGGGGGGAGAAATTTGAGCACTGGTTCTTTTTTTTTATTTTAAAGTTTTATACCATTGAAAATGCATATGTTTTTTATACAAATTTAACGATTACATGACAACTGAGTTAGCACCATTTATTTACATCCTAATCAAACAGAAGAAGTTATAGAAGGATAGATATAAGAGCAATGTTTTTCTGTCCTATACATTTTTTTAAAATATGCCTGTTCTGATGTTATATGCCAGTTAAGTTAGTCGGCTCTATTCCCCCCTGCACAACTTATCATTTTTTTAGAATTTATAATGTACCTGCTTAGTATATTTCTGTCCTGATGTTGAATGATCAATTTGCTTATTGTTGTCTCTATGTCAATCCTCAGAAACATTTTGTGTAGACAAATTTGAGCACTAATTATTTCTTTTAATTTGAAAGATATATACCATAGGGACTGTTTTTATGCCGATGCAACCGAGGATGGTTATACAATTATTATTTAGAGCAATGATGGAAAATAACTATCCAAATGCTCAACCGCTCACCATTTGCAAATTTTCAAAATGGCAAGGAAGTTTTTCCACAGATACTACCTGTTCCTAGATAACACGTACAAGCGTTTGCATGAATGGAAAATAATGGTGACTATGGATGGAGTCCTCTTAAGAGATCTCACTTTGCTCTAATGATTTGTCCGACAATACAATAAAATGTTGTTGAAAAAAAAAAAAAGATCAACTTAAAAAATGTTAGAAATTGTCAAAGGAGCTAAAGAGAGAGGCTAGTCGTTTAAGGTGGGATTATTAGGAAAATGGTGAATGCACCAGGGGTATGGTGGCAAGAGAAAATGTTAGTAAATAGACACTCTTACATTCAACTGTAGTTATTTCAAAATCCTTCTTAAAAATTAAATTTATCAATTATAGGTCTTGCTGAACACAAAAATTTTAATTTGCTGGCATTGACCCGAAGCTGGAAGATAAGCTAAATACTATGTTTCTTGATATTATGGCAATAAACACCAATGTCTGAGCTATAACAGAGGAGCCCACCCATTATCTTGATGAGCCTGAATGTGCTCATTCCAATGAGGTTCACGAGAAACAACTAGAGAAAAGGAAAAAAAATATTACATTTGGACTTCGCATGCAGAGCTGCTTGCGGAGTTCAATCATGAGCTGACACGTGGAAGGTAAGACTCACCTACATAAAAAATGAAAAAAAAAATGAAAACGCGCCACCCAACCTGACAGATGCGTTACTTTCCCTTGCCGATGCGTTATAGGAATATTCCACCGCGTTATATATATTCCTCCGCGTTACAGAGCCTTGCCCATGTGTATAAGAAAATATTTTCTGCGTTATTTATCATTGTCGCTTTGTTATGAGAAAATTCCCTTGCGTTATTCTGAATTTCTTTCATGTAATTCATGCATTATTGAGGTAATTTAGAGATATTTTTGTTCTTGAAACAACAATGTCAACTCAAAATCTCCTCTATAACACATGAATAATACATCAGTAGAAGTTTTCATCTTGTCATTAGATTGTATCACCTCAATAACACATCAATAACACATGAATAACACATCAATAACATATTAAAAACAGTGATTGTGGTCATTTTGAGATATTATTTTTTTTCAAACAACAATATCAACTCAAAATCAGCTCCATAACACATGAATACTACATTAGTAAAAGTTTTTATCTTGTCCTTTGGTTGAATCATCTCAATAACACATTAATAACACATAAATAACGCAGAAAATATTCAGAATAGCATGAAAGAATATTCCTACGCGATGAAATATTCTTATAACACATCAATTTGGCTAGGTCATACGTTTTCGTTTTGTTTTTCATTTTTTATGTAGGTGGGCCCCGACATTCCACGTGTCTGCTCAAGATTGGACTTTGCAAGCAGATCTTCATGTGAAGTCTTGATGTAAAAAGAGAGCAGGGGAGTCTGGTCAGTCCAAACATCCTGCACCTTCGACACGAAAAGGGAAGGAGAAGATTAAGGTTGGGGTGGCTTAATGCAAGTATATCTCATAGCTGGTGACCAACATCTTTAGTATCACATCTAGTGCCCACACAACTTCGAAAGCATACCGTACTATGACAAATGTTATTAAGCTACTCCATTTTACTTCATAGATTTTTGATGATATGCAACTCTACTTTTTTGGTGTAAAATTTCTTGAAGACTGAAATAAGTGAGGCTTTCTTTACAATGCTATCGAAACATACGATTCCTTACCTCCGTAATCTGTTAGAGAATTAGATTAGCCAGATGACATGCGCCTATACTTTTTTTATTTGTTGTTACTTTTTTGGTTTGCTTATTTTTATTAATTTACATTTCCATCATGAAACAATGACTTGTTTGAACTATTTTGTGGCTTTTCAGTATTTATGGATTTTTAGCATTGTACTCTTTTTGTTATGCGCCATTTAAGCATTTACCTATTATTTCATCATAATCTCTTCTTTTTCCACAAGTCAAACATACTTTTTTCAGACAAATGGGCCCATGAATTGATCAGTAGATTATAGAGATAGTTGAAAGAGCAATTGTCATTTACCACCACAGTTTGTCTAATTCATGAGTATTGTTAGAGAAATCTGCGTCAGGTACCTAGGATCTTTTTAGGGCAGCTGCAACTGTTTTAAGGAACAACTGTGAAGTTACTGAAGAAGCTGATGTTCAAAAAGCTGCGATGAGTTTTATAAAATTTTTTTTTGAAAAATTCAGATCGCAGCTTTCTAGTAGCCATTGCAGGTAGTCAAGTTTGGTGGGAAAATGCAGCTTTCAGCTGCAGATTTTTGAGAACGTAAAAAAACGCAATTTTCCAAATAGGAAAACAATGGTGTCGCATTGCATCGCCTTCACAATGCCTTTGCACCATCGGCACATCGTCGTCGCACGCCCCAAACACTCCCCTAATGTGTCATCATCATTCGTAGGGGACAAATGGGTAGGCGAACTATTGGAAGCTCATCCAAGCCGATTCATAGTATATTCTGGATATCAAAAACTGTATTCTACGAATTATTGGATGAGTTGCAGTCCAAATATGGCTTGCATGGATCGTAGTGATTTACATCCTGAAAAGTTCTAGCCATCATACTTTTCATTATGTCACACAATGAGTTCATTCGCGCTGCTTCCGAGCGTTTCCAACACTCTACAGAGGCAATCAACAAGTACTTCCACATTCGGGTGAACTCTTTGGTGAAAATGTCTACGGACATTATAAAACCATTAGACCCAGCTTTTGCACAAACACCTCGGGAAATCCGTAGCAATCCGAGATGCATGTCATTTCTTAATCCATTAGTCTCACTATCTATTCTAATGTTAGTAAAATAAAGAAAATTTAGAAATAACCTGTTGTAACAATTTTTTTTCTAAAAGACATTGCATCAGAGTAATTGACAACACGCATGTCGATGCACATGTGGGCAATGAGGAGAAGATCACATATATCGGAAGGTGTGAGGCTGCAGCATAAAATATATTAGCAATTTGTGATTTCAACATATGTTACATTCTTTATGGATGGCTGTTAAGGGAGTGCACAAGAAAACATAATTTTTAAATTTACAACCTGACGACATTAATACAAAATTTTCATGCCTTCTCAAGGTTGGTATCTTTTAGCCATCACTAGAATATTTCTATTTTAGGGAATTAACTAATGTTGTCATTATTCAGGAAAATATTGCCTCGTCGATTCCGGATATCCATTACAATGGAGTTTTCTTAAGCCATTTTCCGACATGAGGTATTGCCTTTCTAATTTTGAGCGCAACTGTCGAGTGATTAAAGGGAGACATGAACCTTTCAACAAAAGAGTCATCATTACAGAGTGTTATCAAGAGGGCATTCGGTGCACGGAAGAAGAAGTGGGTCATACTCCGTCATATACCTACGTATTCTTTTAATAAATAAGTGAAGATAGTTGTTGCAACAACAACGCTCCATAGTTTTATGCGGAGACATCTATTGCGAGATGATATTGAAGGGTTTTAGATGAAGATCTTGCTAGCATGCCTGAGAAAGATGACAAACATTGAGCCGGATATTCAGTGTCTGACGAGAACTTTAGTATGAGTACAACACTTCTAAGGGGTCCAGGGGATGACACAGTTAAGAGGAGATTACTGAAGCTGTGGTGAACACAAAAATCGTATTTATGTAGCATCATCTACTTATTTGTTGTTGATGATTCTTATTTCAGCTCTACGTTGGATCTCTGGATGTATATTTTCTAAATATTTTTAGCAATTTGTATTGTAGCTTTGTTTTTGTGTCCCGACAACCTTTTTTTTTAGTTTTAAGCATTTAATTTTTTTTATATTTCTTGAAAGTTGTATTTGATCATTTTTTATTAATTGAAGCAATAATATATTATAATAACATAAAATATGAGTTCAATTGCATTAGGTACTTTGAAAGTTTTGTTATGTCATTGTGGCGATAGGTGTGTTTAGTACCAATCAAGAAAAGGGAAGACAACCACATGAGAAGATTTTACTCATCACAAAAACAGGACCTTTGAAAGTTTCGTTATGTCATTGTGGCGATAGTTGTGTTCAGTACCAATAAAAAAAGGGAAGACAACTACATGAGAAGATTTTACTCATCCCAGAAACAGGACTTCTAAAGATTGCGACTTTTTCCGTTGGGTTGATGACACTGATTAGTTCTCTCCAGACCGTGATCAGGTGAGGAGAGATGCATGCATGGAGACGAGATTGTCTCGAATACTTCATCATCGGGACTTCAACACGAACACCATTTTAGGCTTGCTAGTTATTGTGGTTGCCTTCATTATTGTTGTTTTATGATTCAAATAACTGATCACTTTTTTAAATATTTGATCATTTTGCACTTTGCTGATACTTTTTTTGGTATTAGAATCTCTTTCTTTTATTTTAGTTGTAATTATTTTAAAAATTGCATTTTTTCAAATATTTGGCATACATAAGAGAAAAACATGTTTTCTCATCAAAAACAACAACACAGCAGATCTCTCGAACAGACTCTTGCTTCTTCATTAGTAGCTTTCTGACAGCTCCAGAAGTAGCTTTACAACAACATTTTGAAAAAGCAACAATCGACCCAAACACACCCTAAATTTAACTCCTTCGGTTTTTATGTGATGATTGTTCGTGCAGTAAGACCCACCAATATGAGTTTTTCCGTAGTTAAAATTGATGTTCCAGACGCACACGTGTGATCCGTTTTGCGATAATAGGTCGTTTGGGCGATTTTCAGTGACATTCGAGATTAATTGCATTCAAATTGCATGTGTAGCACCGATGGTCCGTAGATTTCACCGTGCTTGTTTTTTTTCTTATCACTAGAGACCCTTCTTTGGGTAATTCCGTTGTTTTGAATGCAACGACTAAGTCCATTTTGACAAATGATCATTATTTGAGGAGAATTTAAAGCATGTTTGAGGTATTTCAAATTTGCTCGCATAGTATCACGATTTTCATTTGATGTTCTCACCATGTTTTATCGACTCATCTTGTGGAATATATGTGAGGGTCAACACTCCTTGTCCCTGTCGTATGATTTGATTAGATTAGGCCTTGTTTACTTGTGCTTCAATATCAATAATTTGAATTTGGTTCCATAACTTTTGGTTTGATTTTGCCCCAATTTGATTCGGCTAGAATTTGAAGCCATTTTCTCGAGTGTTTTGATATATTTTTTTAAGTTTTCTTTATATTATGACTTTCCTTACTCTGAAGACTCTCTGAACTACTTGTCCTTTGATTTGAAGTTACATTTGTCCAAGTGTGTTGTGATTTTAAATTTTAGTTTATATGAGTTTGTCAATATGAGTTTGATTCCCTTTTTCACATGCATATTTATATTTTTCTTAGAAAATTTTATACGTCTTAGTCCATAGCTTATAGATTTCTAGCTTAGAGTTATTTCTACTTTCGAGTTTATTTAAGGTCGTCCTTGATCCTGCAAAAAAGACAAATGTAAGGGTTGACCTTTCTCAAAAAAAAGGTCAATATTACTTCTCTGGGTAGAAAAATGATGTTTCCTTATAATGAATTTCACCGTCGTTGATGTGGGGCATCAATTGTCGCGTCAGCTTCCACATCCTGGACATGGATCAAATTGGTCCAGGCTTTGGGAGGGCCAATTGGTTCTCTAACCTAGGGAGTGCTGCCTCCCTTCAAGAGCTCGCCCACTTCTATTTATCTAGGGATATGTATATTTGTTCTTGTTGGTTTAGGGTTTAGCTTTTTGTCTGTTTGTTTTGGGACAGTCGTTGGTGTCTCTATTTCCTTTCCAAGTCTGTATCCAAGGGTTCCGAGTGGTGCTTTTGTTGTATCCTATTTTCGAGGTGGTGTTTATCCTTCCTCTACCTTTCTCTTCTTTTTTGCATCGTTTCCTGCCGCCCTCCATTGTTGTTGCTACCCAGAACATCAAGGATTTATTATTTTTTCTATAGTTCCCTGCCATCCAACTCTATTGCTGACCCAGTACCATCGTCGTTTGCCACCCTCCATCATGTGCTCCCAATCATATTTGCCGCTGCAACCCCAAAAAACATCTCGACCGCATTCTACCCTTCCATAGCCATCATTGCTTGCCAAAAAAAGCCATTTATTTTTTTATTTCCCTCCCTTGTTGTCACCACCTTCTAGCCTACCTAGCCGGCACCCTTCCACCTTGGAACCACACCTATTCAGTGTCGCGTGTTGTGTTTGTTGCCTTTTTTTAGATTTTTTTTTTGCTGTAACTTTCATTTGAATTTCAACTATTGTACTTTTTTGCCATTGTGTTTGGTTAACTTTATTATTGTTTGACATCAGAGCTAACCTAACCCTTATTTTATCATATGGATGCCAAAATCAGCCCCCAAAAAGATTTTTTCCACTCTAAAGCAACCCTATACTCTCCTTTCATGCCCTCCAAACATAAAACCTAGCTATGCCACCGAGCTGACAAGGGCCGGAAGATGATCGTGAACTTAACATGGAAGAGGTGCAATGGAAAATATGCAGACTTCAACAAGGGCTTGTTGAAATTGTGGAAAGGACTCATTGATAGATCACCGTCGATTGTGACAAGGAGAGTCGAAGAAGGGATAGGAAAATCTGAACCTTTTATGTTGGGATGATTCTAGTAAAGGGGAGGATAGGCCACGACGCTTCAGGTTTCAGTATTAGAGGAGGTCAAGGGATGGAATGACTTTTGGTTCATTGAAAGATATGGCAATGACGATAGACTTGCTAGATTCTAAGGGGCGAATGAACCCAGATGACTTTATTGAGTGGTTGTAAATTGTCGAGAGGAATTTTGAATACAAGGTATCAGCTGTGGAAATAATAAAGTTTGTTTCCATAAAGTTGAAGAAGAGTGCCTTTTTGTGGTGACAGAATCTGAAGGGAGGGAAATAGAGAAAAGGTCAGAAATAAGATTACTACTTGGGAGAAGATATAAAAAAAGATGCAGAGAGAGTACACACCCCCACACTAACCCCATAACATATTTTCGAAGCTCCACCACCTATAGTAGATGGAATTATCAGTGGAGGAGTTCATAATTTGATCAACTTATGTTGAAATGTGAACTGATAGAATTAGAGGAGCACACTATAGTCAGATATTTGGTAGGCTTGATACCCTCTATGGCAATTTTTTCCAGTTATATTAGTATTGGTTGTTGGCTGATGTTCAAACCTTGACACTAAAGGTGAAGAGACAACAACAATAGATTAGACACCCACTTCTATTCAGACAACCACCCACAGCTTGAGGTATCAGCAGGAGCACACCTGAGGAAGATGCGAAAACTATCCATAAAAATGATAGACCTGATTAAAGTGGGAAGAAGACCGAGAGGAGCGGTACACCCAACGTAGTGCACACAAGGAAGCGTTTCAGATGTTATGGGTTTGGACACATTGCATTCAGTTGCCCCTACCGAAGTTGTCTCTTTCACTTTGCAGGGAGTAGTAGAAGTGGACAGTGGTACTGGAAACATAAATGATAATGAGGATGTGCTGGAGTAACGCCTTTAAGCTGCTGAAGGCAAGATGCTTGTTATTTGAAGGGTCCTTCAGACAGAGGCTACGAGAGAGCATGTGTGGCTTTGCCACAACATTCTTACAACCATGCAACTGTGACGGGAAAGGTGTGCAACCGTATCATCAATAGAGGTAGTAATAAGAATGTGATATTTACACAGATGGTGGATAAATTGAGTCTCACTACTCCGAGATATTCCCAGTAATAATCTCAGACTTTGTTGAAGGAGAATAGGGTTAGTATTGATAGGATATGCCTTGTGGAGTTTTTCTTAGGGACCACTACATTATCAGGCGTGTTGTGATGTTGAACCCTATTACCAGAGTTGTCTCTTTTACTGGGCAGGGAGAACTAGAAGTGGATAGTGGTGCTGGAGATAGAGGAGAGTGAGGATGTTCAGGAGTACCGGTTTCCAGGTGATGAAGTAGGGATATTTGTGATTCGAAGGGTCCTTCAGACAGAGGTTACGCAAAACAACAATAGATTCACCATAATATTTTTCAATACCATTGCACTATAAAGGGAAAGGCGTGCGTCCTTATCATTGACGAAGGTAGTAGTAAGAATGTGGCTTCTACACAAATGGTGGATAAGTTGAGTCTCGCAACTCAGATACATTCTCAGATATATTTTTTGACTTGGTTCAAGAAGGATAATAGGGTTAGCATTGACAGGAGATGTCTTGTGGAGTTTTCCATTGGGTTTTAGCTGCAGGATTAGGTGTGGTGTAATGTTGTGCCGATGGATGTCTATCACATTCTGTTGAGGAGATTGTGACAGTTTAATCGGTAGGACTCAGCATGATGGATTCAAGAATACCTACTCATTCACGAAGAAAATGACATAATTCTCTTACCTTCCATGTAGTATGAGATTATAGGTGCTCTTTCCAACATAGAGGCGCAAGTTGGATCAGCCGTGGTGATATTAGAGGGCAATGAGACAGAAGAGACACTTTTAGAAACCAGCAACCACTGCTGAGATAGTTTTAAGATAGCTTGACTGACAACTTACCGATAAGGCCGCTACTATTTGAGAAGGGTCAGTTTGTCTTCACTTCCGGGGGGATGAGCCAATCTTGGGCTAATTTTTTGGATAACTTTGCAGAGTATGCTTGACATGCAGTTTCAATTTGGTTCAGCTAGGACCCACAAATGGTTAAAAAAACAAAGATGGTTATTTGCAATTCGGGAACGCTCGGGTGTTTTGGGGAACAATGCATCTAACTATGGGATTCAGGTGCCGCTAAAGGCACTGTAGAAGGCCTTTAAATCCTAGGAGATTACAATATTTTTACGATTTTTAACAGGGCCGACCTGACTTCATACTATGAGAAGATAGAAGTTTCAACAGATGAAATAAAAGCTCCCCTATCCTCGGGGGAGTGACGTGGGGCGTTAATTGACGCGGCAGCGTTCGCATCCCAAACTCAAGCTGAATCAGCCCAGGCTTTGGGAGGGTCTGTCGGTCGTCTAACCTTAGGAGTGTCGTTTCCCTTCAAAGGGGGGGGGGCAACTCCTATTTATACATGCTATTTTAGGGTCCAATTTTTCATGTTTGTTTCAGGATAGTTGTTGTCGGCACTAAAAGAAAGTTTGGGGGGGTCGCCCGTAGGAAGCTGTCGGCAGCCGAAATCGAAATCCCGTCGCCCGCTTCGGAAGGACGTTTTAATTTACGTATATATATATATATATATATATATATATATATATATATATATATATAATTTTAGAAAAATATGAAATCAAACTGACCTCATATTTTTCGCAGTTTAAATGAAAGAGCACTCTACCTCAAATCATGTATCTATCCCGAGGGATAAACACAAGACTTGAGGATGATGCTCGATCAAATAAACTAAGAAAGATATGACATCCGTTTGGTCTGCGAAATCGTTTTATTTGCCGACAAGTTCCCGTATTTAATACAAAGAATTAAATAGGGTTTATTTTAGGCTGGGTTATGAAAAGCTTCCTATAAGGGCAAGCCCCTATAGTTAATTATATCTTAAATGACCGAGGTCACCTAAGAAAACTCTCGATAAAAATCAGAGAATAATGTCTTCAAAGAAGTCAAAAGGATAGGACTTTTCAACGAAATCGGACAAAGAGGTGTGAAAGGGGAAATACTCAAATCTGGAACATTGCTGGGGAATTTAAATGAAGAGAAACTAGGGGAGGCCACAGATCCTGAGGAGAACCTCAGTGACTTCCCAGTCTATCCTATGATTTGGCTCCAATTTTGAGAAGAAGCTATTAGAGTGTTTCATCATGCCAATTTTATTTAATTAGGGCTTATATTTGCGTGACAGAGTCACACAAATTGCCTAGAAAATATGAGGGTTTACGTCCGACAACCTCGGAACTTAGAACGAGTTAGGGCTTAAATCGTACAGCAGAGCTATACGAATGCCTAAAGAGAAAGAGGGAGAATTTATGTTGCGCTAGGCAAACAACCTCGAAATCCTACGGATTGTTGTCTAATTTCTAAGAAAAGGAATGGTTTTGCTGGGGAAGACATGTTCTGCTGTTGAAGATGGTCGTGCTGCCCACTGCGCTAGCTCCAAGTTCCTCGACGTGACGAGTTTGAGTTTTCTAGGGTGTCCAGTTATAGTGTTAAATCAAACGGCCCTATGGTTGTAGTCTTCTAAACATCCTATGTAAAAAGGTATGCATGTTTAAAGTTATAAAATGTAAAGTGTGCGATGCAGGAACAAACAATAGAATGCACGTGGAACAGTAGCAGGCAAAAACAGGAGCAGTACAACATGCTATACATGAAGAACAGTAACAGGACAAGTGTAACATACTATACAATATAGTAGCAGGTAGGAACATGACAAGTGTAGCATGCTTTACAGGAAGAGCAACAATAAGTAGAAGCAGAAAAATTATAACATGCTATACAGGAAGAACAACAGTAGATAGAAATAGAAAAATTAAGTGCTGTAAAATGTAAAGCAAACCTGTACGCCCGTGAGATTTGATGTTCCTTAAGCCTAGCAAACCTAAATGCGTCTCAAAAAGCGAAGTCTGGAAGAAAATGTCATCCAGGAAATCCGAGAAAAGCGGAAAAAACTCGACGAAAAAGACTCAAGTAAAAGAAAATCCTCAAAACATCTGGGGAAATCCCGAAAGAAAGGAAAAGTAACACGAGTGTCCTGTCCCAAAAAACTTCGATAAAATAAGAAGAAAATTTGGATGAGGGGGACCGCAAGCATTCGTATGCGACTAGGCTCAGCTGTATATTTATTCTCGAGGGTCCACGAAGGCTACTCGGTCACCCGAATGTATAGAACCCGTCACTCGTCTAGAAGGGTGTCTTAAACCTCATTTAGGGGGCTATTTTCCAGCCTAAACAGGTATTCGTCAGGTGAACAACCAATTTTAAAACGTATTTTAAAATTTATGTTTTTGACATACACACAAATTTTAAACATGCAAAGAAGAGTTATCAATTTTGTTTCGTAGAAAAGTGTGTTTTCGTGTGAAAATGATTTATCAAAACTTATCTTTTTTTATTAGAAATTTTTTGTTGTCCACGAGTCGATTAGGCTAGCAGGCATAAGACTGCCAACAGTCTGAGGAGGTTCGAGCCAACTCCCGCTAGACTTGTGTCGGTGAAGGATACCATATCCTATTGTTCATCAAATGTCTAGATCTTGATGTTATAGGATAGGACATCTTTCTGCTCTATCTTCGGTGTGCCTTTATCATCAACACCGTACGCCCCAAAACGACTACTTGCGACCTTGCTTGATGGTTTCACGTATAGCAAAAGGCTGTACGTGGACACTTATGCATCAGACATAAGCATCGAAAACCGAACCAAGAAGCAAGGAAAAGAAAAGAACAAAAATGAGGTGAGAGAGAGGAGGGACTGATTCACCCAAAACATCAAAAAGACCGAAGGATGAATCAACCCTCAAAGCTCGTGACAAAAAGATTCGAAATTGAAGACCCGAAAATCCCCGAATCAATCCGAAATGGGTATCACCTCTTCCAATTTCACAAACAGATCAACCAAAAGGTATTCTTTCCAAACCACATTTCAAACCAGTCGAAAAAAATCCAAACCAATGCCACAATTACATACGTAGCCCCACAACACTTATGCATTTACATATTCAATCCCTAAACTTAAATAGTGCATTTACATCATCTAAATCTTTCACATTGGATAAAAAAAATGCCACCATCAGAGCCTCATAACTGCAACTCAAAGGAAGCCCAAAGAAAGCCAACTAAAAAAAAATCCCAACTCAATTAAAATAACCCACACAACCTCAAATTTTACATAGAGTCAACCTCGTCAAAGCTTCAAAAAAAAAAAAAAAAATCTCATGAATAAAACGATCAAGTTCTTATTTCCAAAAAAGTGAACTCCTCGAAGTTTCCAACTTCTCATACAATTATCACATGTAAATCTTTTCTAAGGCCCAAGGCGGCACTTCCAAATCTCCATGAATTAAGAACCCAAAAGAAGTTTCAAGCTCTTATTTTCTTCCAATAAATACCAACACCATTAGTCAAAAAATTATCCCCCAAAGTGTTTGAGCAACAATTTATATAAAGAGATATCCAAATGGACTCGAATGACGTGTGTAAAAAACGAAGTTTGGGTGTTAAATATGTAAATATATAAGAATTGCATGGTACGTATGTAAATGCATAAAGGATCAAGCGAAATTTGCACTCGTATGTATATTTGTTCAGGTGACCAGTATACAAGAAGCTAAATTCTGCATAACATTCATATATTTAAAAAAAAAAACTCAGCACAAACATACAAACCATCCAGCCCTTATATATTTTAAAAACCTCGAATTCAAACTCCAGTGAAACAGAACTAAGGGAAATTTACATACAAACCATGCAATTCTCAAGTATTTACATATGTAGCACTTACATATATATACCACCCAAATTTTTGATAGTCCAAAAGAAATAACACAATTGCATGCATAGACAAGATAACACATATGTGAGAATTGAAATTTGGGTGTTAGATGTGTAAATGCTAAAGAATTGTGTGGCGTGTAGGCTTTCAACTCCCCTGTATAATTCCCATTCATCAATAGTTCTGCCCCAATTCAAGAATAAATCTGAGTTTTCTCTTCTCAAGCAATTTTGTTGTGCGAGCCTCCCTAGCATCCCTCACATTTTTAGAAAATGTATTTTAATTTGCGCAACTCGCTCATATATTCCAATTCACCAATTCAGTAACCATCCTCATTCTTATCATTAAACTCGTCTAGTTCTTGAAGTGACTTTAATTTCTCAATTCCAGGTACACCAGAAAATACTATCGGGGGCAATTCCAAGTGAAGGGGATTAGAAAGGTTAATATTGTCAGACAAGAAATCATCACAGCAAAATCCTCCCAGCCACAATTCTATAGATTATGAACCGCAAATGATAAAAACTGCTTAATGATCTTGGCATTCAAGTGGCATTTACATCAAGGTTCAAATATCAAAATGTTTCAAATCGTTGATAGCTTCAAATATCTTTTCCTGACATGGGGAATGCATGAACAACAAATAAAAGCTTCTCGATGCTTTTAAAATTTCAACAAGCATGTAAAGAATTGAGTGGCGCATACATAAAGAATTAAGTGGCATGTACGAGTTATGTTTCTCAGAAATCCATCTAACAACCATATAATAAGTTAGATGGTTGAAAGAGTTATGAATGCATGAACACATAACTGCATTCCCTACGTATATCATATATATGTCGTTCGAATCATCGAAGGCATATCGAAATATCTAACTTCAAAAGGTTGTAATACACATTTTTCATGTCCAAAGCTTCAAAGTGTTATACATGTAAATAAAGGAGTTTGAGTGTGAGATGTATAGACGCATAGGACTGCACCCTGGTCATGTAAATTTTCCTTTATTTACAAGCAAAACATCCCACCAATAGTACAAGGTAGAGCAGGCAACATTCACAGCACAAATGTGCAATGGTTGAAGCAAAAGGTAAGCCAAACAGGAATATCGGATGAGTTGGGAAGAGAAGAAGAAAAGCAACCATATATAAGATTCGGCTATGCGAACACACAAGTTTTGTATAGCAGTTGCTTACTCAAAAGCCACTTGCAAGACTAAAAATCCCTCTGCAGGCCAAGCTGATCAAAATAGAGGGGGAAAGTAAAGAATTATTACCTCCTGATGAGTAAGAAAATCAAGCATAAGAATCTCTACGCCAGAGAGAGCTCCAGGAATTCCACCGCAATGCCACAACCAATAAAGAACTCAGAATTTTTTTGGCAGCACCTATCCTTCCCAGAAATTTTTTTTTTGCCAGCCCTAGGAACTCCCCAAAATGAGGTTTATATAGCCAGAGAAGAGGAGACGTGTTTCTCGCACTCACCTGGGCGGTGAGTCGAGCCGAGGGAAGCGACAAGAGTCGCGCGGGGGGGAAGATGACGACAGCGGCGTAGCTTTGTCGCAGAGGAGCAGCTCGCGTGGCACGACGTGGAAGAAGATGAAAAGAATCGCAGAGGCGTGGGAGGGGAAAGCCGGAGCGCGCCAGAGGGAGTAGGTGGAAGCTTTTGCAGGGCGACAGACGCACGAGGAGGGGACCGCGGATCGATCTCTCGCGATCGGAGAGGAGGGATCGATCACGAACGGGAGAGGGAGGCCGGTTCGCGAACGAGAGCAAGGGAGGCGTGCGCTCGATTTAGGGATTTAGGGAAAGAAATAATTTGGTTTATATCAATTTAATATATATATATATATTAAATAATATACGATTTATTCACGCGCGGCGACGTAACAAAATGAATGTCCTCCCTAGGCAAAATTGACATTCCGGACGTACCGGTGCAGTCCGTTTCGTCATCCGGGGTCGCTCGGACGACGTCGTCGACAATCGAGTCGAAAACACGTCAAAATTCAAATTTCACAAAAATTCGACCCGCGATCGATCGCTTCAAAAGGTTTATTCGAGCCTTCGACAGGTAACAGTGCAAGCGATGTGAATTGTGGCGATCGGACGTGTCGACTCTCCGAATTGCGAAGTTTTGTGCGTGTGGGAGTGTGAATTGTGAAGAAGGTCACCCTAAGCCTCAGAAAGGTCCTATAGGAATCCCTTTTGGGTTTCCTCATGTCGGTTACATCCTTTTAAGTGCTAGAAGTCGATACCACACACGAGAAACTCCAAAAGGGGACGAAAGTAGGTCGAACTAAAATGAGGTGGGTCCCATTTCTAAGGTTCTAAGATAGTCGAAGGGAGACCCCTAAGGCTAGATCTTAACTCCTACGAGGAATACTAGACCTCATTAAAAATGAGGTCAAGAGCTGTTGACATATCTTTTTTCTTTCTAGGGTTGTATCCAAGGGTTCGGAGTGGTGCTCCAATTGTATCTCGTTCCTCGGGTGGTGTTATCCTTTTTCTACTCTTTGCTTTCCTTCTTGCATTGCTTCTCATTGCCCTTCCTTGTTGTTGCCACCTACTGTTTAATTTCCCTCCCTTCTTGTTCCCGCCAATATCTAACCCACATAGTCGACACCCCTTCACCCTAAATCCGCCCCCGTCTTGTGTCGCGTGTTGTGTTAGTTGCAATTTTTAGATTTCTATTTGTTTTTTTTTTTTTTTTTGTAACTTTTTATTTGAATTTCAGCAGTAATACTTGTTTTCCATTTGCATTTGGTTACCTCCGGTATCATTCATGCTCAGTGAAGGTGCTTGGTTGAATTTCTAAAGAGTTTGTGTGATTTGCATTTTATTAGATACCTTATTCCACACCACTTGAGATGTATTTTATTTGGTTTGTGGTTTCATTTGATTTTTATCAAGAAATTATTTCGTTCACTTCATCCCTTCCCCATCTTTGATGTGTTTTGGGATCTTTAAAATCCTTTCTATGCAATCTATAATTTCAATTAACTTTATGAACATAAATTATCTTATTTGCCCCACGTACCATGTTCTATGATGACGTCTTGCTTGTCTTGATGTTTTTTTTCTAATATTTTTCAAAGAGCACTTCACAAGCAAAGCGAAGCGAAGTGCATCACGCCTACTTCGTTTTGCTGAGGCATGGTTTGGAGGGCTGAAGTTAATATGTAAGTTTTTTTTTTTTTCAATTTTTTAAGCTTTTAATTATTACAACAAACCATTATGAATTATTTCAAAATTTAAATTTGCACTTTTACCCTTAATATTTGTCTTCCAAGTCATGTAACGTCCTATATTTTTTTGTTGTTTTATATCAATTTATTACATCATATTTAATGTTTTATAATTGTTAATGAATGTATTTGTAGATTGATAGTTTTGTATTATCTATTACCGCTTTGGTTAATAAAAACACTGCTTCATTCTGCCCTTTACATTTTGAAGCAAAAATAAAGCCGTCCACATCGCATTGCACTTTGATAAAACTAGGTTCTAAGAATTTCAAATACTACTCAAATAGTTTCCCCAACATCATCATCAGTATTGTGGCCATTCTTGTAATGTAGCTCAAAACTAGAATTTTTACTACAAGTATTCTCGATTTTAAATTTTTTGTCATAAAAATGACCACTAAATTATTCAGAGGCAATGGCTCGGCTTGGTCCTGCTTGCGCAAAAACAGAGAAGGCTAAGTGATTTCTATGTGAGTCATTTGCCCTTTTAGTATAGTCTTAGTCCCTTCTATAGCCACCTTATTTTTTGATTGTTTCCTCACTTCTCTTACTAGGTTCGATGCAGTAAATAGAGTTTTCAGTTAATAGCCTTTTGTGAATTCTTGTTGTATTAGCCTTCTTTTGCATTCTTTCTATTGATTCAATTGTACTATTGGAAACTATAAACTTAAGAAATCATCATTAATCTCCTGCATCAAAGCCACTATGGTAGTTTAATGATCTGTCATTATCTATCGACATTTTTGTCATGAACTCTTTGATTTTAAGTGTGAAAGGATTCAAGCTATTTGAGGTGAACAGCACCTGTAAAATGTTTTGGGGATATGAGAACTTTTTTGTGAGTTGTTTATGACACTCATTAATAAAGTGGCATTATCCAGACATAGCTTTGAGAACTACTGGAGTGTCGCTTCCTTGGAAAATTCAGCATGTAGCATTAGATGCATAGTGAATGGCCATAATGGCCTTAAATTTGGCCAAGTGTTCAGTCATATTGGCAAATTATTATGCTTTGAATTTTAGAGGGGTTAATCCCTATTCGTTCTTGCTTCTATAATATCTATCTTTCCTTTGGATGAAGAGCTGCTCAGAAGTAAGTCGTGATCCAAAATGATTACCTTATGGTTTTAGGGAGCCAAATAGTCCCCTTCATTAAATTCATGTAAATATTTGTAGGCTTCTTCAAACTCTTGTTTTATGCAAAGGAGAGAGATTATCTCAGGATTTGAACTTCCGAGATTTCTTGCATAGGATATTATTCAATCAATTTGTTAAGAGTCAAGACATGTTTCCACTTTAAATTTAGGAGATTCTTACCATATTGAATGAATTGGCATATCATTTCCTTCGCGTTACAGAATTATTAAGGAGTATAACCACTTTGTCAATGGATCTCACTAGCAATTATCATTTGTGTCACTACTCCGCCTTTGATTAACTCTGGCACTTCTTCTTTGGTAGGCATTTTGAGCTGTCATGGCTAGGCAGGGTGGGAAAGCTTGATAACTTTGTAATCAAGCGGGCTTGTGGGACACCTTTTGATTATTTTTCCAATTCAGTAAGCCTTGGAGGCAGTAATGTGGCAGGGTAGTTAAAAATACTCCTGCATTGAGTGAATCATGCCACTCAAAACAGCCCTTTTTTTTTGCATTTTCAACCTAGTCCACGGCTGTTCAAATATAACAAGGGCCATAGCTATGCAATTTAATTATTTTGTCATATTCTTATGATTCAAAACGAGCTATCTGAAACTTCTAACTCTTTCCAAAGCCTATTTTCTTCCAACAGCCACCTTCATTCTTTACCTGATTACTAATGACATTCCCTTTTGTAGATGTATTCCCCTTTCTTTAGATCTGTGACCACCATCACTAGTTTTGCTCCTCACTGCCATATTCATTTCGTTTTATGGTTGTATAACCCATTTTTTCTTCGTGGCTTCCACCTTTTATCTTGCTCCTCGGTGCCATCTTTATCAGTGATTGTTATGTCCTTCATCCTTTGTTGGTTTGTCTAGTATTTACATACATACCACCCAATTATCATGTATTTATATATCTAACACATAAATGGTACTTTTTACACTTATACTGACCAAATTCTTTCATATTACATAAAAAATACCACCATTTTAACTTTTAAAAGTGAAACTCACCTTTCATTCATTAGGTAAGGTAGCAGGTATGTAAAAATCAACCTTTAGGTGTTAGATATATAAACACACAGGAATTGTGTGGTATATATCTAAATCTTCCTAATTTCTAATACTGTAACTTACTATACTGTGCTATAGTACTATATTATTGCATGTTTGCTATGCTACAATGTTATACTATGATACTGATGCTACCATACTATTACTATTGCTATCCTATACTATACCTATAACTATACTCTCTCTCTCGCCCCCCGTCTGCCCCCCTTGATGAAAGATGATGTACTATGAAACAATAATGGGATGATTTAATAGTGGGCTATTCGTTTATTGCACGTGCACACAATTGCCATGGATGGTAGATTTTCTATTGATTGTTACAATGGTCATTATATTTTAAATTTTGACCGTTATAGAATGTGATGATTTTTTGCAAAATCCAGAGTGCTTACTATTGTCTTTGTACTATTTGATTCAAAATCTTTTATACAACATAACTAGCACTTATGGAGGTATAATTTAAATATCAAATTTTGATTGCATTTTAATTAATTATATACGTGTCTCATGCGTTATTGCTGTGATAAAATTTAGAAGTGTAATATATTCTGAATTTCAATTTTCAAATTTTGAAAAGGTAAATTCGGGAACTGAAGCATTTTTTCTGAGCTCGGTGAATCAAGGCATAACTCTTAAAATAAAAGTGTATAAAAAATCACAAATAATATTGCTATATTGATTTAATTTATTATCATAAAGACAAATCATAAATTTTAATTTTTTAAACATTGACATAAAATAGAAGTTTGAAATGTGATTTTATATAAACATTCACTTAAAATTTAATTATTTCATGAGGTTTAAGATCTATGATAGCCTTATTATTGCTTTCATCACTTTCAAAAGAATCATCATATTTATTATCATCTAATTCGTTCTATTGACAACTTTAAAATATTGTTCAATCATTATAATTTTCTTTGTACCGTCAATTAAATTTAAATCCAATATATTTCAAAATAAAAGAATAATGAATAACATTATTAAGTATCATACTTAAGTTATCTTTGAAGTTTTAAGATATTGTATCCCATATATTAAATATAATATAATATAATATAGTTTTTTTTCAATAACTTGATTGAGGAGTTGGCTCTAACATCTCGGCCTCAGATGAAAAAGGCACAAGCTTCACTCGTGACAATGAGACTTATGCCTTGAGGACTTTTTTATGTGCCTCAATTCAATACACGCCTCAAGGTGTAAGCCTTAAACGCCATTCTAAACAAAGTCAATTTTATAGCAGCTGCTAATACTTGCACATTTGATCCTAACATATTAATTGATTCCCTACCTCTCATCACGATTTTCTCCACCGTTCTGGTCTGATGTTTTTTCCCATCTATTCTTCTCTCTGCTTTAAACCTTTGTCAACTTTCCTGTGGCTAACACAACCAATTCAGGTTAGAGGCCAACCTGCTTAATCACAGTCCATTGTTAATAACTTCAATTGTCTTTAACTGGAGTCAAATACGAGTTAACTATGCGCCTCCTATTCATGTTCGCGTAATGATTTCATTCTTTCGTTCATTATTTCCTTTATTTCAGCATTTATTAGACATAACTGTATTCTAAAACTATTTTCATTATTTTGCCAGATAAATGAAACGCCAGACCTTTTTTTTTTCTTTTTTTCTTTTTTTTTTTTTTCTGAATTGTCTTAGAACACCCAATCCATTTTTATTTACTCATATATTGTTTCTATTGGGTTGTTATTTGCCTGCAACCTTCCTTTCCTGTCTACTTAGGGCACTGTTGTTTTTTCTGCATTTTGATTTTCCTTGGAACTTTCATACTTTATACTGCACTATAGTCGTGGATTTAAGCATGCAGTGACAGTAATTGCATTCTGAGCTGAGTATGTATTCATTCATGGTTCCTGTGATGCAAAAATGAAACTTAAATTTATTCAAAATTTGCATCGATTAATTTGATATTCTTAATTATTTAGCTTTTGGTTATATTAATGTGGATTTCTCTGATACAAACACCATGTTTTTTGGCAGTTGGGTGGCTGTTTCTGATTTACGCCCGTTTCTTATGGACATGCGAACGTTGGCTTACCCATCTCTGGATTAGAAATAAGTGATATATTTGCTCCTTGAGGACGATTATTATAAAATTCATGTTGGAATGTTTGAGAACCAAGAATGCATTCAATCGGTCAATGATTTCTTTTCCAAATGGAAGTATTATTTCGGAACCCAGCATTTAATAAGCAGCATTTTACTGCTTTTACGCAATTTTCAGGCAAATATTTACTCTCTGATATGGTTAATATCTTAAATCTCTAAAACATATATGTGGAAGTTGAGAAACAATATGTTATCTGTTGCAGTTTTTGTTGGACTACTGGCAGCCGTATTAATATTTCTCATTAATTCATTTATCGTAGCATTAAAGCATCATTTGATCTGTTGCTCAAGTTTGTTTCGATTAAATATCAATTCAATTAAGGTATGGTTCATTTACTTTTATTTGAGTCAATCAAAACAATCATATTTATCGGCAAGTTAAATTAATTTGATTCAAGCTAAACCTGATTAATGTGGTTCGTCGGCATCAATTTGAGTGAAAATTTTTATTTACTTATTTTTTTAGCCCAAATTCAAAATTATGTATGGAACATTTTCATGTGGAGAGTCACTCATGTGCAACCGTCGGCTAATTTCAAGTTGAGTTGGGCTCTGCGCTAAATTCGCTCATAAGCTCAAAGTATCATGTGCTTAAATGCATAGCAAGTTTCTTTTCATCCATTATTCAAATTTTCAATCGAAAAATTAAATTCACGGTAAAATCTGAGCAAATTATTTTATTTTTATAAAATTCTCAATGGTTTGTTGGTGGCTTCTGGTTCAAAAAAAATTTGAGTGCTGTTCTGTTTTTCTAAGAAGGCAATGTTTTGAGTGTTTTGTATGTAATTATCTCAAAAAAAAAAAAAAAGAAGCAATTATTGATAGGCTACGCTACCTTTTCCCGATTCAGATACATCCTCAACAAATGCCAACAAATGCATTGCAAGTAAATGGAACAACAGACTATTTTTCATATGTAAGATTCTAAACCATACTAGTTATAAAAAAACAGGAATGATATGCAATGAGACTATTAAGTATCTTGTTGATAAGGAACTATGACACAAAGGCAAGGACATCAACCTAGAGAAATGAGGAAAAGATGAGGTTATCTTATTGTCAACCAAAATGGTTTAACATCATACCATGAATATAAACAAAATAACTACGAGCGTAACAAGTTTTAAAATAAACAAAATAACTATGAGCATAACTAGTTTTAAAATCTACATATGAAAAAAGAATATGCAAAAGTGAACCATCACCATTAGAAATTTTAAAGTTTTCTTTCCTCAACTTGAAGTTTCACATATTGGTCATAACCTCTAACACTTGGTAGGTGTGGTTAGTATGGAGGATCTCAAGGAGAATTCCCGTAGAACTGTTTGACCTTAGGGTTGACCCTAGGTGTTGGTCTAGAGCTAGTTCACTCACTACACTCACTATCACCTATATCCACTCACAACCCTAAACCCTAATTTGTTGCCTTTGATCCCTTGATTTTTTGAGAGACTAATGTAGATGGTCCCCTAGATCCACTAGCCTTAAGCTAGGGTTTAGCTAAGATCAGTATATAGAGGACCCAAATGGGGATTTCATTAAGCCATAGCTCATGTAAGGTGGTTGACACCACAATTCTACCAAAGCCTCTAATTTGGTCTTTTTACCCCAAACCTACCCAAATTACCTAAACACCCCCAAATCCCAAATTTGGCCAAAAATCTCAATTTCACCCAAAATACCCAAACTTTATTCAAAAATCATCTCAAACCCTTTGAAAATGCCCAAATTGCCCAAAACCACCCAAAATTATCGAAATTACCAAAATACCCCCCATATTTGCCAAAATTACAAAAATACCCTTGGCACCTCAAACTTTCCCAAAACCTTAAAAATCATTTCAAGTGTCTCCAAAACCAATTTGGACCATCCCATTGGAGACAATTTGGCCAATTTGACCATTTTAACCAAAACCCTCAAATTGCCTTTAAATATCTAATTTCCCCAAATTCATCCCAAATGTCCATCAGTTTAGACCCAATTTCCCTCAATTTCAATTCTAAATTCAAATTAAACTTTCATTTGACCAATACAAACCAAATCCAAGCCTAATTGGCCCATGCCTTGATCTCAATTTTGATCCAAATTAAAACCCAAATTTTGACCATATGACTTAATCTCACCTAATTGAACCCAATAGCCTACTCAATATTCTCTTATTTGGATCCTAAACTCTTCATAACACTCCTACACACCAAATTAAACTTGTAATTGGCCTTGGTGAAGCCTCAATTTCACTTAATTTTAACCTAAATTCAAAATCCCCAAATTTGCCCCAAATTGGCTGTCTCCAAATTCCACCAAATTGGGTGTCCTAACCACAAAATTGAAGCCCAATTTATGTTGAAAACTCTTCACGATATTCATATAGACCATTTTGAACCACTAATTTGGGATTAGTCCAACCTTAGCCCAACCTAGACCCAAGTCTAGTTCAACATGCCCAAATTGACAAAAATCTCAAAATCCTTCAAATTGAGCTTCCAATTGACCTTAAAATTACTTCAATTCTTCACCAAAAATCTTCATGACAATCATCTACACAATTTTTATCAATCAATTGGGCTCAAAATCATGTCTGGTCTAACCCAAACCCAACTTTTAGCCTTTTTGACCCAAATTAGACCCATGCACCAAAATTGACTTAGCCATCCTAAAGTCACCAAATTAAGGTCTCCACAGCCACTAAGCACACCTTATTGACCAAGCTAAACCCTCTCAAATCACCCAAGTAAGCTATAGACCAATGGTTCCATAAATTAAGGGATCTTATCCCATTTTTGGGCCTTGACCAAAAATCTCTTCCATCATCACTTACCATTAGGAGTAAATTATAATTAAGCCTCCCCCTGGCTTCCCGACCTTCTAGAAACCACCCCTGGCCCTGCAAGCCGGTCTAGCGGCCAGAAAACACCAAAACCGAGACCCCCAAGCTCAAATTCAAACCCAATTTTAACCTCAGAGGCTAGCTCATCCCAATGGCTCTTTAGAGCTTCTCAGCCTTCCACCTGAGCACCATTTTACATCCATCAATTAGCCCCATCAGACAACCATGGCTTTAAATGAAGCTCTCCACGACCAAGGAAGAGAGTGGTTGGAACCATAAGGAAACTCTGCCAAAATCTCACCGGAGCTTCTCCAAACCATCCCAAGTGTAATCCCCTTGCTCTCAGCCACTGATAGCCACCCCATAGCCAATTTTGTCACTGAAATTTGCCCCAAAACTAGGACAAATCCCTCCACACCTCTACAGTGAACCAAAATTCCCCACAGTGAAATAAGTTGATTCTCCACAAAAGCCCCCTCTTAAACAGCCTCTAACCTAGCTCTAGACCAACACCTGAAATCTAGCTTGATTGAATTCATACCTAGACAATTCACCAAGGCTTGAGACTTCATCTAGAGGTTCGTTGGGTCCAATCGAAGCTACCACAACCATCTAATTGAGGCCTCTCCTCTCAGACAAAAGTATTGAAGCTCAACCCTAATTCGAGCTTATTTTGATTCTCCATTTGTAATGGCTTGATTTCATAATTGATTAACCGTATAGATGTGTTCATATTAAGTAGATGAAGGTTTAGAAACAAACCCCATGCGATTTTGTTGAGTTTAGCATGAGATCTTAAGGTTTTACTGTGAACGACTTACGAGTTAAGTCACTTGGGGACAATAACGGAGAGCCTTCCGATCGCGTGTGTATCCAACCAACAAGGGAGATCAAATCGGATGAGTGGACGGTGTGTGAACAGTGGGTCGGGTGGCAGTTGAAGTGGATGGTGATGCCGAATGAGAGAGCACCGCATGTGAGTTCGAAGCTGCCGTAGGATGAGTTGGCGCCGCGCTGGATAAATAAGAAAATAGGGATTTTTGAATTATTTTAATTGCCTAAACTTCAAAAATCCATATCTTTATCTAGAAAAATCATGAAAATAAAAAAAAATACCCTCTTGCTCAATGAACAAAGGAGAATAATGTGGACTAAAAATAAAAATTATTTTCTTACTCCCTGATTTTTAATGAATTAAATACCCTCTGTGGTCTTTTAATTCTCCATGACTAAACATTTCCCACCATGGCTTAAAATTTTAATGGTTTGTTCCTCATGATAGAGGCTATGTCTTCTAATTTTTCCAAGGTCAGAGGACATTCCTTGCTCCTGTCCCTAATTTTCAAGTTAGAGTGAGCTTTTTGGCTTATTTTAATTATAAAAATCAAAATATCACTTGAAAAATTATGGGAATATATTTAGTAGGTTTTCTGTGGTCAGAGAAGTCTAAAAAAATATTGTGATGTTTTGAATCAACTTGTACATTCATATATTTAATTAACTGCATATACTTTATATTAATTTATTTAATTAAATACTTGTAAAAATTCACAAAATCATTTTCCCACTATCCATAAAAATCATGTTTACTCACTACAAAAATTAAAAATTATTTGATTAAGTTTAAGCACCAAAGTTGATTTTCAATGAAACCTTGTATTTTTGTACAAAAATAATTATAATAAATTACATACAATTGGGAAAATTATGAAAAGTATTTTTTCGAGTTTCTTGTGATCAGAGGCAACTAGGAAAAATAAAAGTTATTTTTGGTAAAATACTTGATTTTTTATCCTTCTTTTAAATTTAAAATAATTAAAATTTCAAAAATACTAAAATACTTTAAAACGTGCCAAATTGCTCCCTAATCACTTGGGACTCATTGAAATATTATTCCTAATTTTTCAAGAATTAAAAATTAATTTTAAAGGCTTAAAAGTGAATTTTTCTTATTCTCCCATTAAAATAATTATAATAAATTAATTCAAAAGACCACAAAATTTTGCCTAAGTATTTCTTTGACCTATGAAAACCTTTAATCATTTTCTCATAAATAAAAACTTCATTTTGAAAAGTTAAACAAATCAACTTTGAAAATCCTATTTTTTAAATTTAAATAATTATCTAAATTAAATTAAAATTTTGAGAGGTCCACACCTTCTCCTCTAACATTATAATTATCTCATGAATATGACACTTCAAACCCTCAAAATCATTTGAATTGTGTTTAATGAGTTATGAGGTGAAGTGTCCCAAGGCAAAGTGAAAATTTGAAACTTTGGTGCCCTAATCAAAATTTAGGATTAACCGAAGGTAAAATGGGTAATTTTGATCTTAACAAACATATTTGGATGTTTGAAATACAATGGGATCAAAAGGTAGAAACTCACTCAATAATCTTGCATAACATCAACAAAACCATAATCCTCCTAATCTTCATGACTTAAAAGCCAATTAAGATCAGACGATTCTTAAGTGATGGGCTTAAGTCAGAAAGATGGAAAGTCACTTTTCCTAAACCCAAAGTTGAGGATGGTTTGACCATTTGATAAGAATACATGTCACTTAAATCAAAATTTTGATAATCACCTTTTCACATATCATGATTGTTAAAGGCTTAGTAGTGACATAGGCTCAATATTTGAACTCAATTAATTAGATTTAGAAGATAACATAATTGGTGATTAACATCTTTAAATAGTACAAGCCTGACCTTAATTGTGGGCACCATAATCTTAAATGACCTAGACTCGCTTTAGGGGCACCCACTTAAATAACTTTTAAATGAAACATCAATTAACTAATTGAGTATCATATCCTTGGGATAATTAAATTGTCAATTTTCACTGAGTAACGGGGTAGCCACAGTCTAAACTCGGATGGTTAATGGAACAATATGATAAGTTCAGAAATGAACTCAAAATAATTCAAGAGATCTTTAAAATAGTTGAGGGTCATACCACGAGCACTTTGAAATCTTTTAGATATTTTGAAGGAAAAATTGAACTTATCGTATTTTATTCTAAAATTATCCACTAGGATCTTCCAAGACTCAATAAAATCATAGCCTGGGGTTTGGTAGCTAAACATTCATCTACTCTTGCAATTTAAGTTCCTTGCAATATTATATACATTCCTTACAAGTACTGACCTTTCAGGTGGTGGAACGAGAAGACTCGCCAGGTACGCTTTTACAGTTTACAGTACCGTCTTTTCTTGTACTTATCACACTATATTTTTATGCTTACAAAACATGCATGTTAAACAACGATGTCACATTGCATGAAAACCAAAACTGCTAGGATAGCCATAAAACCAAAACTAAAACTAAAATCAACCAATATAAAACTCACCGCCACAACATTTAAAATATAAAACAACTCAAAATTTAATCACAAACTTCACAAAAAAACAATTGCAACTAAATTAAGATGTCTCTATCGGATGATTGGGAATCCCTCGGAGGAGGTAACCTACGGTTGCTAATGAGACTTCCCACTATCTAAATGAAAGTACGAAATTCATTAAGTTGAGTTTAGTAAATTCATTTAGACTAAGTGAATCAAATAGAAAATAGTGGTACCGAAACGAGGGAACCATAAGATCCTAACCGGTGTCGCTCTAATCAACTTCAATATTCCCCATAATATTTAAATGACCATAAGCATAGGGACATCTGATTTGACATCATAACTTAACACATTAGAAAACTTAAACTCGTCACGACGAAGGAACTTGGAGCTAGCACTATGGGCAGGACAACCATCTTAAACAACAAGAGGATTTACAACAACACTTCTTTTCTTAGAATTAAATAACCAAGCCATAGGATTTCAAGGTTGTTTGCTTATGCAGCATAAATCCTTACCTTTATCTTTAGGCCTTTGTATAGTTATGCTATACAATCTAAGCCCTAACTTGTCTTAGGATGCTGAGGTTGTCATTCGTCACGACCTAAACTCTCACATCTTCCAGGCTATTTATGTGATTGTTTCACATAAATGTAAGTCTTAAAAAAAATAAAATTGGTGGGATGAAACATTTAAATAATTTCTCTTCTAGACTAAAACCAAACATTAGGATAGCTTGGGAAGTCACTGAGGTTCTCCTCAGGATCTATGACATCCCCTAGTCCTTCCTCTTTTGGACTCTACAAAATATTCTAAATTTAGTTATTCACCCTTCACACCTCTTTGTCCGATCTCATTGAAACATCATATCCTTTTGACCTCTTTAAAGATAATATTCCTAGATTTTTATCGAGAATTTTATTAAGTGACTTTGGTTATCTAAGATGTAATTAACTATAGAGGTTTGCCCTCATAGGAAGCTTTTCCAAACCTAGCTAAATATAAACCCTATTTATTTTTTTATATTAAATAGGGGAACTTGTTAGCAAATAAAAATGATTTCGCATACCAAATGGACGTCATATATATTTCTTAGTTTATTTGATCGAGTCTCACCCTCAAGTCTTTTGTTTGTCTTCCGGAATAGATACAGGGTTTGAGGTATAGTGCTCTTTCATTTAAACTATGAAAAATATTGGGTTAGTTTGATTTCATATTTATCTAAACTTATAATA
>NEWO01000078.1:725609-735856 GCA_003013225.1 Phalaenopsis aphrodite
GACTTTATTGTATTAGATATGGAGGAAGATCAAGAAATTCCTATTATTTTGGGGAGAACATTTCTTGAAATAGGGAGAGCTGTAATAGATGTGCAAAAAAAAGAATTAATAATGAGAGTCAATGATCAAGAAGTAACATTTAATATAGCAAAAGCTATGAAATATCCTGCGATAGAAAACGATAATGAATGTTTTAGAATGAAAGTTACTGATTATCTAAGTAATGAGCGATTTAAGAGAATGTTTGATGAAAAATTAAGGCAAGAAGAGTATTTTTAGAATGAGAATGAAATAAAAGAAGAGAATTTAGACTATGTTCAGGACAAATTTGAAACTTTAAACCTTTTAGAAAATGATAATAAAAATTTTATTCCTTCAAGTATTAAACCACGTGAACTTGAACTGAAAGTATTACTTACCCATTTAAAATATGTGTTTTTAGAAGATTCATCTACATTATCTGTTATTATATATTCTGATTTAACTGAAATTAAAGGCAAAAATTAGTAGAAATGTTGAAAAGATATAAAAAGGCCTTTGGATGGACTTTAACAGATTTTAAAGGAATCAGTCCTTCAATTTGTTTGCACATAATTCTATTAGATGAATAATACAAACCTAAAGCTGATCCTCAGAGGAGATTAAACCCAATAATGAAAGAAGTTATTAAAAAATGAAATCTTAAAATGCTTAGATGCTGGAATTATATATCTAATTTCAGACAGTGCTTGGGTAAGTCTGTTCACTGTTTTCAAAAGAAAGGAGAAGTGACAGTTGAAGTAAATGAGAAAAAATTACTAATTCTAGTAAGAATTTACTGATTGGCAAATTTGTATAGACAACAGAAAATTAAACATGGTCACCAAGAAAAATTATTTCCTTTACCCTTTCTAGACCAACTGTTGGATAGATTGGCTGGAAACAAATATTATTGTTTTCTAGATGGATGTATCGTATATCATCAAATTCCAATTGCTCATGAGGATCAAGAAAAAAATAACATTTACAAGCCCATATGGAACATTTGCTTTTTATAGAATGTCTTTTTGACTATGTAACGCGCCTGCGACATTTCAAAGATGCATGATGTCAAATTTTAGTAATTTAATTGAACGTCAAATGAAAGAATTTATGAGTGATTTTTTGTATTTGGAACTTCATTTGAATTATGTTTAAAAAATTTAGAAATATTTCTAGAATTATGTGAAAAAATTAACTTAGTACTAAATTGGACAAATGTCAATTTATGGTTACAAGAAGAACAGTACTTGGGCATAAAATTTCTGAAAAATGGCATGGAAGTAGATTCAACAAAAATTCAAACTTTTGAGAAATTACCGCCTACCACTACGGTTAGAGGGGTAAGAAGTTTTCTAAGACAAACTGGTTTCTACAGACGTTATTTAAAAGATTTATCAAAAATTACTAAGCTATTACGCTAACTTTTAAAAAAAAGATACGAAAGTTAATTTTAATGAGGAATGCATAAAGGCATTTGAACTATTGAAATAAAAATTAATCACTGCTCTTATAATAGTTCCACCTGATTGGGAGAAACCATTTGAAATAATGTGTGATGCTAGTGATCATGCTGTTGGAGTTGTTTTAGGGCAAATGGCATAACAATACTTTTAAAATAATATATTGTGCTAGTAAAACTCTAAATGATGATCAAATTAATTACATCACTACTAAAAGAGACTTATTAGCTATTGTCTATGCCTTTGATAAGTTTAGACCTTACTTAATTAGAGCGAAATGTATAATGCATACATATTATTCAGCTATCAAATATTTGATGCAAAAGATTAATTAGATGGATACTTCTACTGTAAGAGTTCAATTTTATGGTAGTAGAAAGAAAGGGAAATGATAATCAAATAACAAATCATTTATCTAGACTAGAACAAGAAATATTAACTAATTTTGCAAATGAAATTTTGGGAACTTTCCTTGATGAACAATTGTATAACATTGATATAAAGGATATATTGCGGTATGTCGATATAATAAATTATATTGTGAGTGATATTCTACCACCAGATATTAAGAATCAATAATTAAAGAAATCTATTGATGATTAAAAATTCTATTTTTGGGATGACCCACATTTATATAAACAGTGTAAAGATTTAATCATTAGAAAATGTGTTCCTTACGAAGAAACTAAACAAATAATTGAATGATGTTGTGATTCTAAATTTAGAGGACATTTTAGAACTAGTAAAACTGCACATAAAATTTTGCAAGCTGGATTTTGTTGGCTTACTCTTTTTAGAGATGTTAATGAATATATTAAAACATACGATCGATGTCAGCATGTAGGAAATATTTCTAGAAGAAATAAAATGACACTAAATTACACATTGGAAGTTGAAATTTCTGATGTGTAAGCATTAGATTTTATGTGACTATTTATGTCTTCATTTGGAAATTTATATATATTGCTTGCAATTGATTATATGTCTAAATCATTGAAGCTATTGTTGTGCCTAAATATGGTTGTCAAAGTGTTTCTAAATTTTTAAATAAAACTATTTTTACAAGATATGGAATGCCAAGAGTGATTATTACGGATGGGGGATTCCATTTTAGGAATAAGAGGATTAAGAAATTGGTTAGAAATTATAATATTATGCATATATTCTCTGCTACTTATCATCCCCAGGCTAGCAGTCTAGCAAAAATATCAAATTATGAAATAAAATGAATTTTAGAAAAAGCTGTAAATCCTTATAAATTGGATTGGTCTGCTAGATTAGATACTGCACTTTGAACATACAAAAATGCCTATGAGACTCGTATTGGAACGTTCCCATATAGAATTATTTGTTGTAAAACATGCCACTTACCAATAAGATTGAAACATAAAGCATTTTTGGATATTAATAAATTTAATTTTAATTTAAAGGATGCTGGTGAGAAAAGATTGTTGCAACTTAATGAACTTGAGGAGATTTGAACAAAGCATATGATAATGCAAAGATCTATTTAGAGAAAATGAAAATATGGCATGATCAGAAGATTATAAAAAAGAAATTTGAACCTGGACAAGAGGCTCTATTAAATAATACTAGATTGAGATTATTTCTAGAAAAACTGAAATCTAGATGGTTAGGACCAGTCAATGTGATTAAAGTGTATCATTATGGAAATGTAGTTATTAAAGATCCTAAAACTGGAAAGATATTTAAAGTTAATAGACATCGATTGAAACATTATTATGAAGGACACATGCCATAATTAAAATAAATTTTAATGTTGAGTCATCCGGATTAAACATTGGTACGTCAGGCTGACGACGTTAAACCAAGTGTTTTTTGAGAGACAAACCATATATATATATATATACCTAGATATCTTAGTATTTTGTTTAATAATTGTTCCTTGTATTAGAAAATAAAAAACCTTAGAATCCTACATAATCTTATATATCATAAACCAAGATAAATTTTGGTATTGGATGAAAATCTGAAAATGAATTGAACCAAAAAACGAAACAGACGCAACTTTGGCTTTGGCGCCGACAGCACCAACATGAATGCTGACGGCGCTTTTTTACAAAAGCCATGGTGCCGATGGTGCCAATGGGGGTGCCGACGGTGCCCAATGCGGTTTCGACAGTTCAAGAAAAGTTTGGCGGACTTTGGTAGGATTTCACTTCAAAATAAGTGCCTAGAGGTCTTTTTAAAGGCATGAAAACTGTTTTGGATGACCAGGAACTTCCAGATTTTGAAATCCATGGCTTCTAATTTCACAAACACTTCAAGGTATGGAGTTTTCAATAGAAGAAAGTTCATCAGCTTTGACATGCAGAGATTATACGACAAAGTCATCACTAAGAAGAGACTTATCAAGGAGAAAAGCTTTATCAATCATGTATTGAGTAATCCAAGTTCCAGATTAAGAAAATCATAGTACAGAGATGTTGGGAAGTTCTATGCTTTACTACCACTGCAGTAGTTGTTCCAGTGGTAAATGAATTTTACGCTAACCTACATGGAATTAACCAAGGAGTTGTCTTCGTTAGAGGTAAGGGTGTACCATTTACTCTGTCTCGAATTAACGATATGTTTATGGTAGAAAGCATACCAATCTGTCATTATATAAAATTTATACCAACGAAGGATATGTTGTATACCAATTTCTGTCTTGAATTAGGAAATCAGAGACGAGGGGTAAATTAGTTTCTCCGCTTCACTGCTTAATTCGATATCTAAACAATGACATTTCTTTATCTCTACAAAACGACTCCCTACAATAAAAATTAGTAGAGTTATAAAAGAAAGTGTAACGTTAAACTATTTCATTCAAATGGGAAAGCCCATTGATGTGGGATAAATTATTTTCAAATCTACTATGGGTATTATTATGAATGGGCCTATCTATGGACTGGGACATTGTCAGCGCTAAAAAGTTGACTTGGGGGAGTTTCCCGTAAGAAGCTGTCGGTCACCGGAATTAAAATCACGTCGCCCGCTTGAGAAGGACATTTTAATTTACATATATATATATTTAGTTTTAGAAAACTATGAAATAAAACTGACCCCATATTTTTCATAGTTTAAATGAAAGTGCACTGTACCTCAAATCTTGTATCTATCCCGAAGGATAAACACAAGACTTGATGATGAGGCTCGATCAAATAAACTAAGGGATATATGACGTCCGTTTGGTCTGCAAAACCTTTGTATTTGCCGATAAGTTCCCATATTTAATATAAAGAATTAAATAGGGTTTATATTAAGCTGGTTTTGGACATGCTTCCTATAAGGGCAAGCCCCTATAGTTAATTACTTCTTAAATGACCAAAGTCACCTAAAAAGACTGTCGATAAAAATAAGGAATTATTATCTTCAAGGAGTTTCAAAGGGTAGGACTTTTCAATGAGATTAGATGTATAGGTGTGAAAGGGGATTGGTTAAAATTTGGAACATTTTGTTGTAGAGTCCAAAGGCCGAAGAATTAGGGGATGTCATGGATCCAGAAGAGAACCTCGGTGACTTCCCAAGCTATCCTAATGTTTGGCTTCAATTTTGAGGAGAAATATTGTGGTGTTTCATCCTGTCAATTTTATTATTTAGGGCATTTATTTGTGTGAAACTATCACACAAATAGCCTGAAAGATGTGAGGGTTTTGGTCGTGACGAATGATGACCTCAGAATTCTAAGACGAGTTAGGGCTTATATTGTATAGCAGGGCTATGCAAAGGTCTAAAGATAAGGTGAGGATTTATGTTGCATAAGCAAGCAACCATGAAATCCTATGGTTCTGTTTTTTATATCTAAGGAAGGAAGATTGGTTTAGTTGAGGAAGACAAACTTTTCTGTTGAAGATGGTCGTGGTGCCCACCATGATAGCTCCAAGCTCCTTGCCGTGACGAGTTTGAGTTTTCTAGTGTGTCAAGTTATGATGTCAAATCAGGTGGCCCTATGGTTGAAGTTCTTTAAGTTTTATGGGGGCATGTTAAATTTGATTAGAGCGACACCGGTTATGATCTTATTATTCCCTCGTTTTATCACCATTATTTTCTATTAGATTCACTTAGTCCAAATGAACTTACTAAAATCAACTTAATGAGTTCCATAATTTCATTTAGACCGTGGGAAGCCTCGTTAGCAATCGTAGGTTAGCTCCTCCAAGGAATTCCTAATCATCCGATAGAGATGTCTTAATTTAGTTGAAGTTGTAGTTTTGTGTGATGTTTGTGATTAAATCTTGAATTGTTTTATATTTTGAATGTTATGTGGGTGAATTTTATATTGGTTGATTTTAATTTTGGTTTTGGTTTTGGTTTTGGTTTTGTGGATATCCTAATAGTTTTAGTTTTTATGCAGGGTGGTGTTGTTGTTTAGCATGCAAATTTACAGGTATAAAAGTACAATATGAAAGTACAAGAAAGACGACACTGAAAACTGTAAAAGCGTACCTAGCGAGTCTTCTCGTTCCACCACCTAAAACTTAAAAGGCATGTTAAGGCAGTTCATATAGAGGCAAAAAAAGTAAGGTTTTGGTAGTTTTCCTAACCATATGTCATATCTTAGTAGGTCCTTAAGAGTTTAATTAAGGATGATTTTATCAAGAAAAAGATATTAAGCTTAATAGCTCTCCGAGGTATCCAACAGGTTAAGAGGAAGAAGCAGGTCCATGCTTCCCTCTTATCACCTGGTGAAAAGCCTCGAGCTCATTTAAACTTATTATGTTGCTTAATAATTCATCCTATGAACACCCTAATGCTCAATGAACATTATTGTATCAATTATCCCTAAGAATAGGGTAATTATCATCTGCAATTTAATTTTGAAGATTATGTGGGTGAAGACCCTTAAAGAGATAAGTTAGTGTTATTGAAACCCTTAACCAAATTTTGGTTCTAATTGGGCTTATAGTGTTTGAAAGATGTTTTAATTTTAAATGATGTTTACTTTTCTAATCCTTATTTAAATGAAACTTGATTTAGCCTAAGTCACTACCAAGCCCTTAAGACCTAGGCGAGTGTCTTAATTAGTTTTGAAAAGATTAAGCTTTAGGTGGTCATAATTCATGATTTGAATTTTATTTGAAAATCAAAATAGGGGTAATAAATTGATTAATTATTGACTTCAAAAGTCATACCCCTAAGTCCTGGGCTCATTTATTTCAATAAACTTCCAAATTTCAATAATTTAGAAATCTATAAAGTTATCTTTTCAGTTAAGAAAGTAAGTTGAATCTACAAAAGTTAGTAAAGAAGATGTGGATTATGTTCAGAAAAAAATTGAAATGTTAGATCCCACATAAAGTAATAAGAATTTGATTTCATTTATTGAGAAACCACCCGAACTAGAACTGAAAACACTTACTACACATTTGAAGTTTGTATTTTTAGGAGAGTTATCTACATTATTTGTTATAGTATCCTCAAATTAACTGATACGCAAGAAAAACAGTTGTTGGAAACTGTGAGAAGATATAAGAAAGCCTTTGGATGGACATTAGCTGATATTAAAGCAATCAATCGTTCAATTTGTATGCATAGAATTTAATTGGAAGATCAACATGAACCAAGAGCTGATCCTCAAAGGAGAATGAATCTTATAATGAAAGAAATAATTAAGAAAGATATTATAAAATGGTTAGATTCTGGAATAATATATCCTATTTCAGACAGTGCTTGGGTGAGTCCAATTCACTGTGTTCCAAAGAAAGGAGGTGTGACTATAGTAACAAATGAGAATAATGAATTAATTCCAACAAGAGAAGTCACTGGATGGTGGATCTACAAAGATTATAGAAAATTAAATTCTGTCATCACAAAGGATCATTTTCCTTTACCCTTTTTGGACCACATGTTGGATAGGCTGGTTAAACACAGATATTTTTGTTTTCTAGATGGATATACCTGTTATCATCAAATACCTATTGCATCATTTCAAATATGTATGATGTCAATTTTCAGTGATTTAATCGAAAAAGGTATTGAAGTTATTATGGAAAATTTTTCTGTATTTGGAACTTCATTTGAAATATGTCTAAATTATTTAGAAAAAGTTCTAGAATGATGTGAAAAGACTTATCTCATATTAAACTGGGAAAATGTCAAATTATGGTTTATACACTGAAAATATATGCATTTTTAGACCCATTTTTTATACTCTTTTTTGGTGATATTGCACTTTAATGGAAAGAATTTTGATGTTTTCTTGTAGGTTGTTGATTTTTAGGGCTTAAAGCAACATAAAGCAAAAGGATGAAATTTGGAGTCAAAATTATGTTTTTGAAGAAATGCTCACCGTCAACAGCGCCGACGGCACAGAACAACTTAAGTCTGGAGATTTTTACTTAGCGACGATGGCTCCAATGGCGGTGCAGACCCTATTTTTAGAAGGTTTGATGTATTTGGACAATTTTTTGAAAAGCATTTGGAGGCACCTCTTGGAGAACCGACTTTGGGCTCTATTTGGGGCCGAAATTCATCAAAAAAAATTCTCTTCTACGTTTTTCACTCCTCTACATTATTTTTTCGCACCACATCATTCCATTCCACTACCATACTGGAGTCAATTTTTTATTTTGCTTTCATAGTTTAGAGTTTTTGTGGTGAGATTTAGTGTGAATCTTTCTGTAAGAGTGTTGGACAATGAGTAAAGTGAGAGATATCTTCTTCCTGCATTTCTAAGGAAAGACTACAAAGGATTTGCTTTGAGAAAGATTTTTCAGATAAGTATTGGTTGTTTATCAGTGTTGTATGAACTTTCTTTTATATATAAAATTTGTGTTTTGTTATTTCTTTCTCATGAAGTCTGAGTAGTTCCCTCTATCTTTCTCCCTACTCTGAGATATGGTGAAATGAAGAAATAATATGGATGTGCCAATATTAAAAAGTAAAATAAATTGTAATGATTTTTCAACTCCGAACTTAGTTTACTTTTCGATCTGGTTAATTAAATTGTTAAAATATGTTGTGAAACATATGATCCGGGAAATGGAGTATGAGTTCTACAATAGAGTGAGGATCACATTTGATTCCATGGAGGAGAACATCGTTCATGGAATTAAGTGCAAATAAATAGGGAAATATTCTTTTTTGGGTGTAGAATTGGAGAACCTTTGGAATGACAGACTAAAATTTTTAATTCAATCTTATTATTTAAAAACTAAAGTGAGAGCTAGCCTTCAGGAGAAGGGAAGTGGGAGCTCTGGAGTGGGAGCCTGTATCCTCCTATCCTAGCCACAAATTTAGGGACTAAACACTGAGATTAGCCAATGATTTTCTATGCACTGTATAAGGGTAGAGAATTAAAATTTGTCCTATTTTGCACAATACATATTATGAACATTTATCTCATCTCATTCTACCATAGCTTTATTGTAGTGGGAAGGATGCTTTTTCCCATAAAAGCCTTTGTTACATAAACATAGTTAATAGATTAGTATTTACTGTTTTAAACTTTGCATTTTTTATTTGATAATAATTTAGAAATTTAATTTTGATTACATCTCAACAATTGAAATTAGTGACAGTGATTTCAATTGACTTTCTGTGAATTTCCTAGCAAAATTTATCATTTCCAATTTAAACCTTTCCCGTATGATCGATATTTGGGGCTTAAATAGAAAGTTTATAATTACTTGATAATGATAAATATACTTACGTAGAATCCAAAAATTAATTGATTATACTTATTTAAATTTTACACAATCTATCGTAACAAATAAAATCAGATCAATTGTTGCAGGAGGAATTGTGCTTAAGCATAAAATTTTAGAAAATGACATAGAAGTAGATCCTACAAAAATTCAGGTTATATCAAACTTACCTCCACCTACTACTGTAAGAGGAGTTAAGAGCTTTTTAAGGCATGTTGGATTTTACATGTGATATATTATAAATTTTTCAAAAATTACAAAGCCTTCATGCCAACTTCTGGAAAATATACAAAATTTTGCTTTAACCACGATTACCTTAAAGCCTTTGAAACTTTAAAGGAAAAATTGGTCACTGCTCCTATAATTGTTTCACCTTATTGGGAGAAACTTTTTAAATTAGTGTGTCATGTAAGTGATTATGCAATTGGAGCTATATATGATAAGATTTTCAAAGTCATATACTATGCTAGTAAGACTCTTAATGATGCTCAAATTAACTATACCACTACTGAAAGAGAGTTATTAGCCATTGCTTATGCTTTTGATAAGTTTAGGTCATATCTGAATGGAGCTAAATGTGTTGTGAATGCTGACCACTCGGCTATTAAATATTTAATGCAAAATAATGATGTGAAACAACGATTAATTAGATGGGTACTTCTGATGCAAGAGTTTGATTTTGTAGTAGTTGATAGGAAAGGGACTGATAATCAAATTATCGATCATCTATCTAGGCTAGAGTAGGAAGAAATATTTCATTTTGAAAAAGAAATTAATAAAAAATTTTTCTGATGAACAACTTTATGTTGTAAAAGGATGGGAAATACATTGATATGTTGATATTGTAAATTATATTTTTAGTGGTATTTTACCATATAGACTAACAAAACAACAGAAAAAGAAATTCATTAATGATGCAAAATATTTTTTTTTTGGGTTGACCCCTATTTGTAAGAACAATACAAAGATTTAATAATGAGATGATTTGTGCCTTATACAGAAATTCATGAAATTATCCAAAAATGTCATGATTCTGAATTTGGAGGTCATTTTGGGAATGATAAAAATGTTCATAAGATTTTGCAATCTGGATTTTATTGGCTTACTCTATTTAGAG
>NEWO01000078.1:737191-763428 GCA_003013225.1 Phalaenopsis aphrodite
AAAACTCGGAATTCATATATAAAATCAAAGTCATACAAACTACAACAAGTAAATAACTTATCTATAATTTCTCCCCAAGAACACTCCTCGAAGTTCCTCTGAATCTCTTCCTTTCTTTACAGTACAGAAAATTCCTCTTCAAAGTAGCAAGGAGGAAGAAATCTCTCACTTTCCCTCCACTCTTACAATCTCTCAAAGAATTCCTCACAATTGGTACACTCTAATGGAAATTCTATACACTCTATACTTCTTAGACTCTTTTGATTCCTTAGACTCCTTATATTCTCCTTTATTTTCATACAAAATGTTCTTTTAAAGTTGTAGATGAGCTTTCCCAGGAGTTGCCTAAGCATCCCTTCAAAATTTGGCCTCATCCAAAGCTTGAGTAGGCATAATCGTCGATCTCGCCGTCTGTGGCCTCGAGGGCGCCGTCCGCAGGCCTCCAGAGAATTTTTTTTCTGTAGTTTTGGAAAAATCTCACCGTCGGCGGCGTCGAGGGCGCCGTCGGCGGCCTAGTTCAAATCTTCAAATTTTTGTCCTTTTCGCTCCAAATTTGCTCCTTTTTGCATCTTTTTGCTCCAATGACCCTAAATCATCATTCCTGTAACAAAACATCAAAAATACATTTCTTTAAAGTGCAATATCATCAAAAATAATATAAAATGGGTATGAAAATCTCAACATATTTTTCTTTGGTCACTTATCATCCTCAGACTAATGGTTTTACAGAAGTATCTAATCGTGAAATTAAAAGAATTTTGAAAAAATGTGAATCCTAATAAAATGGATTAGTCTGCTAGATTAGATACCGCATTATGGGCATACAGGATAGCTTATAAGATACCTATAGGAATGTCCATGTATAGATTAATTTTTGGGAAGACTTATCACTTTCCAGTAGAATTGGATCATAAAGCTTATTAGGTCATTAAGGAATTCAATTCAATTTGAAAGATTCTTTTGAGAAAAGAATATTGCAATTGAATGAGCTTAAATAAATTAGGAATGAATCTTACGATAATGCTCAGATTTATAAGGAAAGAATGAAAGAGTGGCATGATCAGAAGATGAGAAAAAAGGAATTTGAGCCTGAACAGGAAGTTTTATTATAAAATACAAGATTGAAATTATTTCCTGGAAAACTGAAGTTTAGGTGGAAAGGGTCATTCAGAATTGTAAAATTCTATTCTTATGGAGTTGTTAATATTGAAGATCCCAAGACTGGAAAGATATTTAAGGTGAATGGGTACTGAATAAAACCATATTTTGATGGTCAAATACCACTTTTTAAAGAGATTGTAACGTTGGGTCACCCAGAATAAATACTGGGAATGTCGGGCTGACGACATTAAACTAAGTGTTTTATGGGAGGCAACCCATATTTAATGTTATTTATTTTGATCTTATGTTCTTGTTCGAAAAGTTTTACATATATTAATATACTTGTGTTTTTAGATATTTTGTGTATTTGAGGAATTTGATATTGAGAAAATATTTAAAAACATTTCTTTTACCTAATTGTATGGAAGAATTGAGAATTTATTAGATCAAAATCGAAATGGTGAATTTTTTTTAACTGGAGCATGATGACTCAGATTGGTGCCTGAAGAGCCAATTTATAGAGAGTTGGCGCATGATGTGTCATATTTGGTTCTAGAAGCGCCAAATTCCCAAAAATCTCAGATTATCTAAAAAATCGTGAAATCTCACGATAAAACTCCATTTTTACCGCTTGGGTCCCTAACTACCTCTAAACCATGACCTAGGGCTTCATATTGTGTGCATTAGATAAGATTTCATAGGCCAAAGATCTTAGGTTTCATCTTCTCTTGGTAATAGCTTCACTTTAACCTAAAATTTTTTTATTTTCACCATGGATTTTTCATATATTATGGAAGATCCAAAATTTGAGATTTTAAATGGAATAGCTTGAAGAAAACTAATGGTTAAAAATTCTTACCAAATAATCTTACTTGGGGAGTTAGATTTTTTATTTTATAATTTATTTGTAATTTATTTGGATTTTCATATATTTTCCCATGGCTCCACGAATAACGAGAGGAAAGCTGACAGATGATTTTGATGTAAGGAGATTTGTCAATTTCATAGCCAACATTGTTATAACACTCAAGTGAAAAAAATAAAATTGATCCAAGAATGGGCATTTGCTAACTCGGTTGGCGAGATCGAGAGGTTGATCAATGCCAAAAATTGGGAGAGGTTTTACTACTTCACTGTAGTAGCAATTGTACCTCTGATTCAGGAGTTTTATGCCAACTTGAGGTTTACCACTGATGACGACATCCTTATGAGAGGTAAGCAAGTTGAGTTTTCTAAAGAAAGGATCAATGGTTTTTATGGGCTAAGAACTGTATTCCATTGTGAATATGGTGCATTCGTGATGACTGATTCATCACTAGATGAAGTGATTGCTTTTCTGATTGATGGAAGAGGAGAACGGAAGATTAAAAATAACAAGAAAGTTAACTTCTCTGCTTCCATGATGACTATTCAGTCAAAGGTATGACACCACTTGATCTCTATTAAATTACTGCCAACAAATCATTTTAGCAAATTAACGAAGGATAGAGCTGTGCTAAACTTCTGCATTCATGAAATGAAGGCAGTAGATGTTGGTGCTCTCATAGCTCATCATGCTCGGATTATAGCTAGTTGTGCTACAGCTAATGGTTTGGGTTACCCTGCTCTGATTTTCTCTTTATGTGAGAAATCAAGAGTGGAGTCTCATAGTAATGAGGAAAGACTGCAGCCACAAAATCATATCAGGAAGCATAAGGTTCAACGAGTTGAATCATTTTTTGAGTCTAGGAGTGGATGTATTGATAGGCCCTCTACATCAGCTGCATGGGCATCTACATCTCGCTCTGCTTCACTTAAAAATATTATTAAGCAACTCATGATTCAACAAATGGATATTTTTAATGTGCAGAATTAGATTGGAGAAATTGGAGCAAGAAATGCTTACAATGATGAATATAAGCGGAGGAGAGTTCAACATGATATAGCATTTGGGGAAGCTATGGTTAGATATCTTAGGGGTGAATACAATGTGTTCCAACTTGCCCCAGCTTCATTCCTTATGTTCCTATTCATGATGAAGAAGAAAAAAAAGAGGAAGATGATGATGATGAGGAAGGTGATGAGGACTGATAATCTTAGGAGTTAAGTTTGTTTTGTTTGTTTGTCTGTTATTTTTTATTGTGTTGTTTCTTGATGTCATTTGAAATGGTTGTGGGAAAAACTTTCATTTTGTGTTGTGGACCTAAATTGTAATAGTAACAGAAGATTTTTACTTTTTTTTATTTTTAGTATTTTTAGTTTTTGTTTATATTTTTAATTTTCAAAAAATTCTTTAAAACACACTATGTTTCATCTAATGCTTTAAAGCCTGTATGTATTTTTAAATTTAATATCTGCGGTATACCAGAGCCTAGTTTCATGCTCAAAAATCCTCTACATGTTAGTTTTTATTTTTCTGCATTTACTGTTTTCGTTCACCAACTAAATTTTGTACTAACACATTTTTAATTTACTCAAAAATTTAAGTTTGGGGTAAAGAAAATTTTCTTTTTTAAAAAAAGAAATTTTTCTTTTTTAAAAAAAAAATAAACTAAATTTTATTTATCCTTAATTAACTGTAGTTTTAAAAATATTTAACATGACCTGGGATATTAAGATTTAACTTTAAATGACTATACTTATGTTTTTGAATATTATAGTAAATTTAGGTCAAAAGTTTTTAATAATGAAGGTCAATATTTAAGTTAAAGATGTTTGGTATGATAAGATAAAACTATGTTTTTTTATTTAAAGTAAAGGAAATTGTATTTTTGAAATATTAAGAATTTTAGAGTTTCATGTAAGAAGAAAAGAATGAAACTTTATGAAAAATCATAAACCAATATGAATTTATAAAGTGAAGAATGGTAAGGAGTTTTTACTTTAAGAAGATGAAAGTGAAGTTCAAAATTATTAAAGGCTATCCAGATACAGTAATCCTCACTTGAAAAAGAAAAAGAAAAGAAAGCATTGAAATGATCCTAAAAGAATTAAAAAAAAGGAAAAGAAAAAGAAAAGAAAACAAAAGAAAATTGAGTGAGGAGAAGTTTGAGGAGATGCCTAATCAAAAATTGGATTCACTTGAATCAACTTAAGGAAAAGGCTTTATTACATTTTCTAAAATTGTATTGGAGTATTAGTAGCATTACTAGTAAACTTTTCATGAAGTTCTTTCTCATATGAATGCTCTTAGTATCCTTAATATGACAAATTGCAATTTTTCTTCAAATGAATAAGGATTCAGAAATCTTAAATTTAACTACTAAGTATTCTTAGAATTAAAGTTTAAGTCTAAATTATTAAAGATTTTTCTTAAATATTACTATTTTATTTATTAAACTAAAGTATAGGAGTTATAAGTTAGTCTCTATCATAAGTCATATGGTTTTTATGTAGTAAAAGTGTCACTTGAGGGCAAGTAACATTTAAGTTTGGGGAATTTTGATACACCAAAATAATATGTTATTTAAAGTATACAGTTTATGTTTATTTTTTGGAGATGTTGCACATTACAGAAGGTTACTCTCATGTTTTTGTTGTAAGTATATCAATTTTAGGCATTTAAAGCAAAAATAGATAAAAAGGACGAAATTTAGAGCCAAAATAGCGATTTTTGGGATTCTAGCGCTTGATGTGCCAGAATGGCGCTATAAGTGCCATTTAACAGAGAGTTGGCACCAAAAGTGTCATTTCATAGAGAGTTGGTGCTAGATGCGCCAAATTTAGCGTCTGAAGCTCCAAAACCTAGAACAGTATTGTCCTAAGCGAGTTGGTGCCTGAAGTGCCAGAACTGGCACTAAAGAAAATTTTTTGAGGATTAAGGTGGTTCGACATGAATTTTGCACTAATTTCAAATGGGACACTTGTTCTAAACACCCATTGGAGTGATTTAATGCATCTAGACACTTTGGAAGGTTCTTTTATGAAGGGATATGTCTCTTAGATAAATGGACATGTTCTTTGAGTTCAAAAGGATTGACTTTTGGATAAAATTTTGGAGGGAATTTTGAATTCTTTTTAGAGGGAGGCGGCCTTTAATAAAAGAGAGGATTAAGAGTATGTCATGTAAGGGGAGGAAAGAGAGAGAGAGAGAAATTCAAGGGCTTGGAGATTTTCTTCAAGGATTGTAAGAGGAGAGGAAAGGTGAGAGATTTCTTCCTCATTACACTTCTAAGAGAGAATTGAGAGTTCTTATAAAGAGGGAAAGGCGTGAAGAGAACTTCCAGGAATTTGCTTGGGAAGGATTGTGAGATAAGTTGTGTCTTTATTTCTTTTATTTTGTAAACTTATTTTTATATATGAAATCCTTGTTTCATCGTATCCTCTCATGAATTCTAAGTAGTCTTCTTTATCTTTCTCCTTACTTTGAGATATGATTTTGTGATGAATTGATTTTATTTTATACAGTTTTAAATGACAATAATTTGTGATTATTTGAACTTTGATCTTCATTTACTTTTCGATTTCGCTAACTGAATTGTTAAAATGTGTCGAGAAACATATGTTCCGAAGGGCTATGATTTATACAACATAGGGAGAATCACATTTGATTTCATGGGAGAGGATGTCATCATAGAGTTGAGTTCAAATAAATAGGGAAATATACTTTGTTAGATGCAATATTGGAGATTTTAAGGTGACAGATTAAAATCCCCAATTTAGTACAATTGATTGGAAACTGATGTGAGATTGTTAGCCCTCATGTGAGGGAGTAGTGCAAGCTCTATAGTGGCAGCCGGTATCCTCCCAGCATAACCATTGAATTAGAAACTAAACTATGGATTAGTTAATGTTCTTTATGCAATCAAAAAAGAGTAAAGATTAGAATTGCTTCTATTTGACACAAAACAATATATATATATATATATATATATATATATATATATATATATATATATATATATATATATATATATATATATATATATATATATATATATATATATATATATATATATATTCAAATGATTTTAATTTCTTCACAATTCATATGCTCATTGTAAACGAAAAGGATGTTTTTTAAATTTGAACTCTTCTTCACAAAAATTTTGTTTAGTTTTTGTAAATTTTAATTTTGACAGTTTAACAATTAGTTTAATTAACATTGTCTTTTTACTGCATTTTATTTAGCATTCAATCTATTACATTATATTTGAATTTAGCACTTCACTTTTGTAGTTTAAAATTTTACTTTACATTATAATCTTAAGAATTTACTTATAAGCATTTCCAACTTCCCTGTGGAATCGATATCTCGAACTCCATTAGAGCTCTTTATTACTTGAGCGATACATATACTTGTGTAATCTTTAGGGAATTTGGTAATTTAAAGATTTTTAAAAGATAAGACTATTTTTACTAAAATTATTTTTATTGAGATTGATTTACATATTTACTATTTTATCTGCCATGTGTATTTTGTAATATTGAAAAATATTTGCAAAATTAACACACTAAATCCACTCGCATCAGACCTCCTCCTGAGCTCCCCTATGCTGGTTCAACCTTCTTAGTGCTAGAGGAAAAAATCAAACATGTGAAACTCTAAGAAGAGCAAAGAGATGTTTAGAATTTCTAATGGGGTAGGGTTCTCTCACTAATCCTCTAGGATAGTCAACAGAAAAGTTCTATGACTATATCCAAGGCTTCTAAGAAAGAAAAACTAGACCTCAACAAAAGTGGGATCAACAACATGTTTTATAAAAATAAAATGATCTTAATTTAGGAAATTTAAATGAAAATATGACACTCAATAGGACATAATGGACAAAAAGGATTCATGTGGCAGACCCCACTAAGTGGGATAAAGAGTTATTATTATTATTGTAATGTTATAATGTTATTATTTATTTATAGTTTAATTTTTATTAATTGTAGAATTAAAAATATTATTTTAGAAGATGTGAAAATTTTTATTTGTTAAATTTAAGAATTGAATTATTTATTTAAAATTTATAGTTTAACTATTAAAAATAAATATTATTAGAAAATTAATTTATGTGAGTTTAATATTATTAAAATGATAACTATTATAATATTATATTAATATTTTATTAGATTAAATAAAATTAAATATAATTAGATTAGACTAAAACTTGAACTACATAATTTGTTATTTATATCAAAGTAAATTTTAGTATTTAAATAAATTATGGACTAATCTTTTTTTTTTTTGGAAAAAGAGCAATATACAGCTCTCACATTTTTATACCAACAAGAAAAAGCAATACAAAGAAGAGGTTTTAGGAACCTACTAATGCCCCATACAACTCACTCAAGAAAAAAAAACCAAAGGCTCCTCCACCCCAAAAAAGAAAAAAAAATGACTAACACCCTCTACCCAAACCAAAGAACAAACAAGAAATACACAACAACATCATAAACTTGAAATTATATCCAAAATAGCCAATTGAGAAAAAGCAAAAGGCAACACATTAGAAACAACAACATAATTCTTATGAGCACCAGCCTTAACGGCCCAATTAGAAGCCATATTACCTTCACGTTTAATATGTGACCGCTGAATAACCAAGTTCTTAGTTAAATGTACAATCTACATAATATGATGACTAATACTCCAATGATGTCTTACATTAAACCTACAAACTTTACAAAGAATGAGTGAATCACTTTCAACAATAATATGAATCCATCCAAACATTTTAGTCACCATGAGACAAAAAATAATCGCATAAGCCTCAGCAACCAAAGGAGAAATTGAACAAGATGTCACCATAAACCAATAGATAATAACCCCCATGGAGTTTCTGCTAGCACAACTAACACCTGCAAATGTAGTATTTCAGCTCCCCTTTGTATTATCTTGATAAAAGACACAATAGGACGACACCAATCAACTTCAAGATAGCACTTATCTTTCAGCACAACAGGAACCTCAACAAATGAAAAACACCAAGCAACCTACCAGCAATTATACCTGTGGAGCGAACAAGAGTAAGACTCTTCCTCAGGTAATTTAGAATCATACCAACAACATGAGTAATATTAGGTAGCTCATTGTTGAATCTAGCATTGATCCTTATAATCCAAATAAACCACATGATAATAGAAGGCATATTATAAAAAATATGATGCCCCAGACAATTCCAATCCTTATATATATCCAAAATATTAACATAACAATTCTGCTTTCTGATAACACGAAGTTTAGAAGTAACCTGAGCCTAAATCTCTAAAGTAAAACTATACTCTCCAAATGAGTGCATATCACTCTCTTTACTACAATTACAATGAACACAACATGAAGGAAGTCTCAATCCTTTCAATTTCATAATATCATCAGTGGGAATAGAGTTATTAAAAACACGCCACACAAAGAAAGAGATGGAAGGCTTTACCCAAGCATTCCAGTTCCACTTAAGATCCATCCGCTGAATCTTTGAAAATATTTAGCAAATTTTTTGTAACAAGAATAATTAATGTTACCTTTAATTCTAGGCACATCAACTCAATCATAGGTAATCGAAAGACAAGAAATTAATTTAGCATCAGTTAGATGAACCAATTGAGCCAAATCCTCACCACTCCAACGATTATCATACCAAAGATCATAAAATTTAAGATTAATATCTTAGGACCACCATAAAAGTCCACCAATTTACCCAGCCAATCGTCAAACCAAAAAGAAAAATTCCCCTTACCAACATCCTAAAGATCAGATGCTTTGTTTCTTTAGCCACCTTCAATATTTCTCTCCAAATAAAAGAGTTTGATTTGCAATGAGAAATAGATAAAGGATGTTTCCCCTTACAATACTTAGCAAACAACAATGAAGCCTACAGAGAATTATTTAAATGAAATCTATACCACAATTTCAATTTTTTTATTTTAATAGAGTTAGCCAAGCTTCTAACACAAAGACCACCCTTGTCCAGAGGCATGCAAAACTTGTCTCAACATTTCCAATGAATATTGGGCTTGCCCTTACCTTCCCAAAGAAATTTATTAAAAAATTTTTCTAACCTTTTAATAAAACCCACAGGCATATTCATCACTTGCAAAGCATAAAGATGTAGAGAAGTAAGGATAGTTTTTAAAAGAGCGATTCTCCCCCAAAATGAAAGGAAATTGTTCTCCCAACTCAAAATTCTGTTATGGATTTTTTCATACAAAATCAAGCAAAGAGCATTCCTCCTTAATCCTTTATTCAAATTAAAATCCAAGTAAGTCAAATGAAGAGAGGCCTTCTTACAACTTGTAGTATCCTGATACACCAAAAATATATGCATTTTTAGACCCATATTTTATACATATTTTTGATGATATTGCACTTTAATGGAAGGTATTTTGATATTTTCTTGCAAGTTGTTGATTTTTAGTGCTTAAAGCAAAAGAAAACCAAAAAGGAAGAAATGTGGAGTCAAAATGACGTTTTTGAAGAAATGTTCGGCGCCGACAGTGCCGAGAGCAGTGCCGACGGTGCAGAACAAATTAACGCAGAGATTTTTTGCTCAGCACCGACGGTGCCAAAGGCGGTGCAGACCACGTTTCTAAAAGGTTCGATGTATTTAGACTTTTTTTGAAGAATTTTTGGAGGCACCTCTTGGAGAGCTGACCTTGGGCTCTATTTGGGGCCAAATTTCATCAAAAAAAGTGCTCCTCCACATTTTTCACTCCACTACTTTCATTTTTTCACACCACATCATTTCATTCCACTTCCATATTGGAGTCAATTAGTGATTTTGTTTTCATAGTTTAGAGTTTTTGTGGTGATATTTAGTTTGAAACTTTCTGTAAGAGTGTTGGAGAAGGAGAAAAGTGAGAGATATCTTCTTCCTGCATTTCTAAGGAAAGGATACAAATGATTTGTTTTGAGAAAGAGTTTTTAGATAAGTATTGTTTTTTTATCGGTGTTGTATGAACTTTATTTTATATATAAAATTTGTGTTTTGTTATTTCTTTTTCATGAAGTCTTAGTAGTTCCCTCTATCTTTCTCCCTACTCTGTGACATGGTGAAATGGAGAGATAATATGAATGTGTCAATATTAAATTGTAAAATATATTGTGATGATTTTTTTAACTCCGAACTTAATTTACATTTCAATCTGGCCAATTGAATTGTTAAAATGTGTTGTGAAACATATGATCCAGGAAATGGAGTATGAGTTCTACAACGGAGAAAGGATCACATTTAATTCCATGAAGGAGAACATTGTTTATGGAATTAAGTGCAAATAAATAAGGAAATATTCTTTGTTTGGTGTAGAATTGGAGAACCTTTAGGGTGACAGATTAAAAGCTTCAATTCAGTCTTAGTGTTTAAAAAGTGAAGTGAGAGCTAACATTCAGGTGAAGGGAAGTGGAGCTTTGAAGTGGGAGCTGGTATCCTCCTAGCCTAGCCACAGATTTAGGGACTAAACACTAAGATTAGCCAATGATTTTCTATTCATTGTATTAGGGCAGAGAATTAAAAGAGCTCCTATTTGACACAATACATATTATGAACATTTATCTCATCTCATTTTACCATAGCCTCATTGTAGTGGGAAGGATGCTTTTTCACATAAGAATCTCTGTTACATAAACATACTTAATAGACTAGTATTTACTATTTTAAATTTTGCATATTTGATTCGATAATAATTTAGAAATTTTAATTTGATTACATCTCAACAATTGAAATTAGTGACAGTGATTTCAATTGACTTTCTGTGAATTTCCTAGCAAATTTGTCATTTCCAATTTAAACATTTCCCGTATGATCGATATTTAGGGCTTAAGTAAAAAGTTCATTTTTACTTGATAACGATACGTATACTTGCATAAAAATCCAAATATTAATTGATTATATTTAATTAAATTTTACACAATCTATCGCAAAAAAAAGTCAGATCATATCCATAATCCATTTTTCTTAGTAGCAGAAATATAATTGGAGCAATAGAAAAAGCATTTGGAAGTGTTAAATTCTAAATCTGAATTATCCTGAAAAAACTTAAGATGCTTTCGAAATCTCAAAATGGATCTTTTGTTGGCATTAGTAAAGATAATCAAATCATCCGCAAAACATAAGTGAGAGATCCTAATCATACCCTTATGAGCATACATACTCGGGTAACTATCATAAGGCTAATTTAAACTCCTATATAAATAATAAAAAAAGCGAGAATAAAGAGATAAGGAGATATAAGATTTCCTTGCTTGATTCCCTTAGAAGCTTGGAAGAAACCACACTTATTGTCATTAATAAATAAAGAGTACAAATGAATATTAAGAATAAATTCCCAATATATAGTATCGAAAGCTTTCTGGATATCCATTTGGAATATCACATTACCCCCCTCTACCTTTCTTTTTTAGGTCCATAAAGAGCTCTTGAACATTAAGATCATTATCACAAATGTTTCTATCTCTAATGAAAGCATTTTGGTTAGGACAAAATATGTCATTAATAAAAGGCTATAGCCTATTGACCAAAATTTTTGAAATAACCTTAGAGACTACAAAATTAATACTAATAGGTCTGAAAGCATCCCAAGTAGTAGCATTATTCACCTTGGGAATCAAGACAATATTATGGGCTAATCTGAATTGTCTATTATGTGATTTTTATTGAATTTTAATTATATTTTAACTAAATTTAATATAACTTAAATCAAATTTAGATATATTAGCCAAAACAAAAAGTATAAACATGATTCAGTTTATTATGTAAAATAGTATGCTTAGAGACAATAAATGGGTGAGTTGCGATTATAATTATGCAGTATGATAGAGAATTATTCCTCTAAGAGGGTCTTATTCATAAATATATTGGTTGTAAAAATTATCCACTTCAAATATCAATTCGTAACACCTTTGATGAATAGAAAGAATAATTCACTCCATAAACTATGACACTGCAAAATTCATAATTAATTTAATACCATGATTTCAAGTTGAAACTTTCTTTGCAATGTCAATTACAGATAATGAAGTCACTGAAGTTGCCTAGAATTTTACTAAACATAAACCAATTATTATATATGTTGAGATTGTACACTCCCCTTGGTTGAATCAATTGATCTAAATGTTGTGAAACAGCATGCAACTTTTCTTTCATTTTCTCCTCATGGTTGATCCAATGAGGAAGTTTCCAACCCAACAACAAAAGATTATGAAACGCCCCAATAAGAAATATTTTTTTTTCAGATTAAGTCAATATTCCTTTATTATAATTACACACATAGAATCTGATCAAATAAAAATTTTATTCTTAGGAATCCTTTCAAATGAATTCACATTAGTAGACCAAAAGCTTCAACCCATCATTTTAGTGACAGAAGAGTGACATACCTAAAAGTGTGCTACTTTTTTAGATATATTTTATGCTCATTTTTAATAATATTTCATTTTAATGGAATGTATTTTGCATTTTTTTGGTTTTAGGTATAAGAGATGAATTTTTGGAGAAAAATGAGTGAAAACAGAGAAAAACGGGGTCAAATGGAGCAAAGGAGCACAAAAAGAACTGGCACCTAGGCACCAGCTTCTGGCGCCTAAGCGCCAGAATATGTATAAGAAAATAGAGAGCCTGATGCCACACCATGGTGTCAAGATCCAGGGACTACGCGTCAGGCTGCTATTTTAAGCTTCTAGAAGGTTAGGGCTAAAAAGCCCAAACCGGCGCCTAGGCTCTAGAATCAGTGTTTTTTTTAAGGTACCATGTATTTGGATGAATTTTGAATGGGCATCTGAAGTGACACTTGAGGATTTCAAGGGTTATTATAAGGGTGTTTCTTCTCAAATAAAAGGTTTGCTAGTGTAAAGGAGAGAGAGGTTTTGTTGCTAGTGGCTGTTGAGAGACCTATGAGGAGTTTGAGATAACTGCTTTGTATTTTATTTGAGTTTTATTACTTTATTATGTAAACCTGATTTTATATACCAATTAATGTCTTGTTGTATTTCCCCATGAAATCTGATTAGTTTTCTTTATTTTTCTCCTTATGACAAGAAATAATCATGTGTAAGATTAGAATTGTTCAGAATTATTTTTAATTTTAATATTGTGATGGTATATTACTTTATACTTAATTTACTAATACAATTTGGTCAACTCATAAGTTAAAACATATTGTGTACACGTAATATCCCAGGAAGGCTATGCTTTTCCTCAATTAGTAATTACCACACTAACCTTTAACCAATTTGATTTAGGGTTTGGAACTTAAGGCTAGGTTAGCCACAATTGAGGGCTTCTGTGGGTACTCAAGGGTGATAGGCTAAAACCTACCCAGCATAACTAAGGATTTAGGAACTTAACTCTATGTTAGCCGACATTTTTTATGCACTCGGAAGAGGGTAAGGAATAAGTACGCTCCTATTTGTCATAAAACTACATTTAAATTTAAAAATATTTGATTTCTGCACTGATTATAATCTCATTGCAAGGATAAGGATTTTCATAAAATTTGAACTCTTCTACATAAAACTAGTTTAGAAACCTTTAGTATTTTCTTTAAGTTTAGAAATAGAGTTTATAGATATTAGTTACTTCGTTATGCACATACAATTTCAGTCATAATCCCTACATAAGTTACATTCAGTGTAAGTAGAATTTCACTAAGTTGATAAAAAAAAATTTCCTTCCTCAAGGTATCGATACTTAGGGACTAAAAGAAAGTCCTATATTACTTGAAATGATATGTGCACTTGCGTAGTATCCCTAATATGTAAAATTGAATTGTGGAGAAAAATGAGAATTAATTGTTAAATAGAACTTAGAAGAGAATTAAGGGTGCAAGCACATGCAGGTAATGGGTGTCAAGTTTTGGTGCTGGTGTCTAGGATTAAAATTGAAATAATTACACACTAAGCATGCACAAATTGTGTTGCGAACAAAGAGCAACTGAAATTCATGTCTAACAATTTGATGAAGGTTATAAAATGTGTAGCAAATTTACTGATTATGTAGGTGAGAACGATCTATATATATGAAGGTTGAAGAAATAACAGATGGTGGTGATCTTATGAGTTTCCAAATAATATAGAATAAAACATTTCAAAATCAAAGCTTGATGAATGTTATGATCTCAAATAATAACTACATTCAAAATCATTGAACACTGGATTAGAACAATTGCTTTAACTTTGATGTGCCACTAGAGGATGCTTTCATAGTCGAAGAAGGATTTATCCCAAACGATTTGAGGGAGGAGATGTTCTTCCCAAGCAAAGTTGCACTTAATTTTTGCTCTATGTGGGTCGTCCGTACAAAATAATAAATAATACAAGATATAAGCCTCTAACAATATCCGATATCTATTATTTGTGCAAAGTATGATCATCCACACAAAACATGTCAATGGTGTTTGCATGCTTCTAATAGAAAACAACTAGCAGGAGCATTTAAAAAATTTATGAGTGACATATATGCACACATTCTATCTTATTAGAGGGCATAGATAGTGCACTTCAAAATTCATCAATTATTTCATACTACTAGGACTTAGACAATATATTGACCTAAAAATTAAAGAAATTATAGGTCAGATGGAGGCACAAGTTTTATACATGAAAGCATGGGATGCAAGAAAAAATTCATCAAATTCTTATTTAGAAGTTGGGAATAGTCCTACAGATTATTATAGAGGTTAATGGAGGTCAAATGTTATGTTATGGTAGGAATGTGTACAACATTCAATTTATACAGTCTAATACGCTCATATGTATATTGTAGGCATGTAGACCATTAATATTTTTTTGGTCACATTGCAGACCCGTTCTTATATGAAAATTTTCTACAATAAAACTATAGAAGCATATTAATGATTGTATTTGGGATAGATGTTCATAAAAATCCAGTTCAATTAGCCTTTATTGTTATATAACTTGAATGTAATGAATAATGGCTATGATCATATTTTCATGACATAATTTAGAAAGTGCATAATAAAACACTTTTATGCATAACTTTGAACAAACATTCTACTATCCTTAGGGGTTGTAGAGAAATTTTTTCGAAGGATGTGCATCATCTCTATCTATGAAATTTACGAAATTATCACTCCATGTGCTTGAAGATGTACTCAGCATAAAATATTGTTATGCTTCATTTATTCAATAATAATATGATGTCATACAAAATGTAAAGTCAAAGGATCTTGCATTGTGATGCATACGCGCCCAACACTAGCACCTGAGTGTTGATTCAGCTTGGTTTAGCTCATTTTGATTATATTTCATCTCCATTCCTCCCAAAGTTGTCTAATCACTTATACACTACCTATACAATCATAAATGCCATGAAAAGCATAAAAATACATAAATAAAAAATATCATAAAAATAATATGCATATTTGATACACATCACATGATTTACTAATAGCGATAAATCCAAATGAAATTTGTTGCATGATGGTGGATTCATGTATGGAACAATGACTACTAATGTGTAAGAATGCTTCAACAAAGTACTTAGACAAGCTAGAGCTTTCAATCTAAGCATTAATTTTTTTTCTATACATAAAAATATAGTAGCATTATTCATGAAATGCTTAAATGTTGTTATTGAGCTTGTTTCTAAGAACGACTCCCCTTTTATTCCAAGGACTAGATAGATGTTACAAAGGTTTTAATGTGGAGAACAAAGACTTTTGAATCCAAATTGTATTAACATGCACGAATTTGATGTATTTAATTTTGCATGCCATTTATATCGCATGGATTTAACTTCAAAAGATGGTGTATTCTGCTGTCATCAGTGTGAGATGTATCATATCTCATAGGCACAAATAAATTTTGTCATGGGATTATGTAGGTTAAACTATCTTGATTAAGTTTTTGAACACTACACTATCAAGAAGTACAAGAAAACATATAGTAAAGGGTTTCATGTTATACCTGTCTACCACTTTGGAGCTTCCACCTCAAAGCTTCTAATGCAGAACAAGAAACCTCTGAGTCTGTCATTACAATAATACTATGGATGTGGCAACAACACATAGAAAATATAAATGTGGATTTTGTGCAACAGTATGACACATCAGATCGACATGTCATCATAATCCATAAAACCATAAATATACGCATAGAGTAACTTCTCATATGTTTTAGTATTTTAAAGTCATGTTGTACTTGTGCAAGGCAGTTCTAATGCTCTTCAGATTGTGTACTTCTATTGTACTTATCATTTGTAGTCATATTGTACTTGTAATAAGCAGTTGTATTGTCTTTGTCATTTATAGTTTCGTATTGATCGTATTTTGTCTTCATTTGTAGTTAGTACTTATTTAAGAGTGATATGTTATGCCAATGTATTTGTACTCCAACAACTAATGATATATTCTAGTTTGTAGTCTATAATTACATCATAAATTAACTAACTCAAATTTAAAGCCAAGAAATAAGAATAACTTTTGAGATAAAACAATTTTATATGCATCAAGACATTTAAATCAAAGAAAATTTCTTTTTCGCAACTAACATTCATTAGCAATTTTAAAACTTATTGAACCCACATGTTGGATTAAGCATCTTCAAAAAATATTAGTATATGTTGATTAAATTTATATGACATAATAAAATGACTAATAGGAGTCGTAGTGGAGGATTGGATTGTCCACAATCATAAACAATAAATATTCCCCCTAGCGTTGTTGGATTACATAAGACTCATCTTGCAACTCATCTTGTTCCTGTAAGTGATAATCATAGTTTATTCAATCTTAAAAATTATGTATAATCTCCTATAATTTTATATAATATCTTGTCAAGAGACTATTCTTGAGGCAGAGACACATTTATTGATGGTCAAAGAGTGGCCTATCACATTTCCAAGTATGCTGGAAAGGCTGAGACCTGTTGGGCTAGGATGTATTGTGCATTTAAAAAATATTTGATTGGACCACCAATTGTTGAAAACTTTCATGGAGCGTGGTCGCTTGATACCAACACTTTTCATCTGCTTATAAGGCTGATAACAACACTTTAGATTTTTTGTTTTATTCTGGTCATTTGTGTTAATGGCCCAAGATTAATTGGAAGAAGTGGTAGGCGATGGCCATAAATGGCATTTCTGGTATAATTATTATGACGATATTTTGCGTAGCTACCATCAAGTTGGAGTCATACCATCATAATAATCATCAAGTAACCACAACTAGTTTCAATAAGGACCAGCGAAAGAGTCATATGTGCTTGCCTCTTCAAAGGCCCTGTTAGAATTTTTATAAAATGTCTTACATGTAAATGAAGAAGATTGAGTTTACATGACATAAGCGAGCTTATATTATATCATGTTAGAGACTTTTTTACCACCTGATACCTCTGGGTCGAAGGATCATTTAGAATTTTTACTCTTATTCTTTTATACTTTTATTATGACTTCTTGAAGCTATTCATAATTGATGTAATGATGTCTCATTTATATAAAAAGTTGAGAGATGCCACTGAGTCGAGTTTATAGTGCATGATGCTTACACATGCTTCAAGTTTGAATTTGAGAGCATTGGCATGTTGGCAGACCAACATTACATGTACCATATCCTACTGATCTAAAGGAAAAGTGTTTAGGCTACATGTATCATCATTTTTTATTTGCAACCAATTTTTAAAAACTAACCCTTTTAAATGTACTATGAAAATCTTCTCTTTTAGGTGGAATGAAAATAGAGTAAGAGAGATGAGACATGAGTAGTTCAGATTTAAAGATATGAGCTTGAATGATTACTACAGAGTCAGGTATGTGTTAGTTACAAATTATGATTTATATTTTTTATATCCTTGCAATAATCAACTTAATAATAACACACACACACACACACACACACACACACACACACACACACACACACACACACACCCACATAAATATACATACATATTTTTAGGGAATGAGCATTATTTGGCTCCAATTCTATTAAAAAAAAAGGAGTTACAAAAAAAGAAGGGGAGGTTTCCACCTTCCTCTAAAAACTAGAAACAAAAGAAATACTAAAGGAAGAAAGAAAGAGCCCCTAGGGGAGTCCACCTCCCACATACAACTCCACACAAAAAAGTCCCAAAAAAATACAAATATGCCCCAACAGAAATATACAAGTATACCCAAAAAATGTACATAGTCTCCAAAGTATATGAGCTCCAAGTACATAAAAAATAGAGACCAGCACAGGAGAGCAACATATCCAAGACGTCCAACATGACACCAGCAAAAAGATAGCGACAATCAAGCAAAACTATAAGAAAATCCCTATAGCAAAAAAGAAGAAAACCAGCAAGAGATAATGCCAAGCAAAGAATGGCATCACCCAGAAACAACCAAGAAAGAAGAAAAAACCCAGAAAGCATGTTTCTGGATATAAATGTATATATCTAGATAGATGGCATCACCCACAGATAACGAAGAAAGCACCACCAAAGAGACCAGCATCCAAACCAGGAAGAAATAGTGGCAATCAAGCAAAGTAGAAACTATATTCCCTATGACAAAGAAATAAAAGGACACCAACATGATACCCAACAGAGAGCCAAGAACCTTCATCCACCCAGCAGTTAATCAAAAAACATATATCCCATAATAAAACATCAACAGGCTGCATCAGAAAAAGAGGCATGAAAACCGAAACCATTAAATTCTTCCAGAGGTGCATCCGAAAAGTGAGAATAGAAAAAAAGACAAATCTGCTCCCAAATTTTGTGAAGATTGTAGTCCCCAAAACAAATAGTTGAAGTAGAATAGCCTAGCCTGAAGTAAAGCTTCCAGTAAAACCTGTTAAAATATTTCCAGGTAATATGATTTAGCATCAAGTGAGGAACCAAATAGGCTTAATTTTCCTGGTAAGAATATTAAAAATGCTTTGTGAATCAGTCTTAATGACCACAAATCAGAGATGAAGAGAAACACAATCCAACAGAGCCAGCAATACAGCCCAACCCTCAGCCTCAAGAAGGGATGAAGCAAAAAAGAAGTGAGGCAAAAGGGCTAGGCATTTCCCAATATCACCACGGAAGAGGCCTCTAGCCCCAGCAGTATTAGCGGACCAGCTAGCATCAATTTTAACTTTAAACCAGCCATGGGAGGGTGGTCTCCAGCTTATCAAAGTTGGTCTTCTACCACTCTCAGGCATATGTAAAGTACCACCAGCATTTAAGGATCTCAAAGCTTTTTGATAGTTGGCCAATATAAAAGAAACAGTGAGAGAAGGAGTAGTAGCATTATATTTATAACTTTTTCTAGCCGACTAGATAAAACACAAAACCATTAGAGGAAAGTAATGCAACTTAACATGTATATAGCTTGTTTCTTCCAAGTCTGTCCCAAACTTAACATTTGGTAGAATCTTTGGGGTATGTTGGCCCCTTAATTTTACCAAATCCTCTAACTTAACATGTATATAGCTTGTTTCTTCCAAGTCTGGTCAACATCAAATATTCTACCAAATATGTCCCAAACTTCCCTAGCGAGAGGACATTCATAAAATAGGTGGGAAGAAAATTCAGTACACACACACACACACACACACATACATTTATATATTTATAAATACATGTATACATAAATATATACATGTATACATGTATACATGTATTAGGTATATGAGAGTCATATTGCACAAAGATTATATTTGAGGTAGTCAAGATTTTCATCACAACGGTAGATATTTGGTAGGCTCGTGTTCCTCTCATTTGTTGACGCCAAATAGAGTAGCATCTGCATGGTCATGTTTCAGGCAATTTGGTGCTATATAGTTGACTAATTTGTTGTCAATAAAGCTTGGTTTCCGACAAATTGATGGCAGGGCGAGAGAAGATGTGGATTGAGTCGACTTTCATCATACTCATATTTCATTATCGAACAATTGACATGGCCTTGTTCAATACCAAGCGGAGGATTACAAAAGACTTATTGAGTATCTTCACTGGTATAAATTATGGGCTTCTATATTTTTATTGAAGGCATTGACAGCTCCACCATCGACATATTTATTATCCTGGAGCTCCTGGAGAGCGAATACTATTGTGCTTTTATATTTATGCATTTATATTATGTTATAATTATACTTATTATTATTACTTCATTTTTAGTGTCACTATTTTAAGATATCTTAGGAGAAACTCTAGGCTTATTTAGTTGGAACCGATGATTCCCCGCTTTAATGTGTAGCCAACAATATTGAGGAGCTATGCAGTGACACTCATCAGAGCATGTACGTCATTGAGGATAGAACCTAACATCATTATTTGCAATTCGTGCCAACTACTCCAGCCTCTCCACTCATAACTTAGGATCCTGATCTATTTACTTATGCATGTCCATGTGTCCATCATCAATTCTTTTTCCATGCATGTTATCACATTAGTTATCATTTGTGGTAACCCTTGCACAGCGCATACTTTGATGTTCTACTATCCATATCCACCATTCACATTGACAACAAACCATATCCACCATTCACATTGACAACGAACATTACTCTAACACTACCGTAGTATACAAATTATTAATGGATGCCACCATCAATGGTACCGCAACTATATCATGCCACACATGCCATACAAAAAGATATGTTGCATGCAAAGTTAGATTTCACTAACGTCAACTTGTCAGGAGTTACTATTGAGGAGGGTGCTAGCTATTGAGGGTGCATAGGCTAGCAGCTACTATAGGATTCGCTTCAAGCTCCAAATCACTACAAATGCCATACCACAAACGCGAAAACATCGGCGAAGACATAAACATTTATATACAACATTTCAAAGTTATTTTTATGACTTCATTGTTAGCTTATGTGTATATTTGGATATATGTTTATATTGAAAAATGGTGCAATACGTGATTTATTTAAAAAAGTCTTTTTTTTTCAAGCTCAATGTCACTAGTTAGTACTTCACCACTTTAATTAATACTATTTTAAGATATTATATCTATTTAAATTCATGATATATCAAATGTCCTTAAAAAATAAAATAAAAATTAAAGATTATTGATTAATAGCATAAGTTACTTAAAAAAATTTGTAATGTTCCAAATTACAAATGATATGTATTTTACTATTTGAAACCTCATGTTGTGTTAATGAAAAAGACAATTAATTGTTATATAGCATATTTTTGCATATTTTTTATATTCAACTTTAAATTTTATTAACAACAAAAGTCAGCAAAAATTGCACTTGCGTGGACCTTTTGGATTGGAGCAGCAATCCCAAAACTCCAACACCTTCGAGGCTAAAAGACTACATAGCTCCAAAACCACCACTTTTTGACAGAAACATAAGCCTACACATCCAAAAATTACAGCATCAAATATGAATGATGCAGAATATTTAAATTACATAACGACTTATCGTCACATTATGAAATCGTTGTGGTGACCATGCACAAATTATGAAAGCTTTACTTGATGTTCTCTTCGGAGTTCTGACACATTTTTTCCTTCTATTCTTTCATTTAAATGACGAAAAAAAAAATTTCATAAGCAATATAATAATTTTTTTATTAATTAGCATACATATATAATATATCATATACATAATTATCATATATTCTTTCTATGAATCTTCCAAACTTAGCTATTAAATATCAAAAAATTATTATTCTCATTAAATATAGACATGTAGCAATTAGCATGAAAGATCTTAGTATAAAATAACCACCAAAACTCTAGCCTTAACAAAAAAAAGCCTTCGATTTTTTAGAAAAAAACATTTAATAGAAATAGGACAGCCCGAATTTAAAAAAAAAAAAAGCAAAAATTCAGATTTTACTTACTGGAATTTTTTTCGGCGCTGATTATTGCCAAAAAGGAAGCAAAAAAAAAAACCCTAAGCATATCTATTTCAAAAATTTTGCCTAATCAGTATTTCCTGTCATCAAAATCCTTCTTTATGAGAGTACCAGTTCCGGGAATCAGTATCTTACAATATTTCCGCGCCTAAAATGAAAATTTTGAATAATTGAGAAGTCCCCAAATATAATATGACAATAAAGTACAAGGTAACTCTGACAAGCATGCCACAAATTGAACGTTCGAATTGCAAAATAAAAAATAATAATAATAAATAAAGCAGTTTAATGAAAAAGAAGACAACCTATATCAGACCCTGGCGCTGCAGATCTGTGTAAGTTTTCTTATTATAGATGTTGCCCTCTTTGTCTTCATATTCTTCTTCGAGGTCAGGTCGCCATTTGTTCAGTCCTTGCTTTTCTTGTATTTTTTCCCACAGCTCCTTCGCTTCCTGTACACAGAAACAGTGCAGCACAAGCGTTTCAACATTTGATGTGAGTGTGTCACTCGTTCCATTGAGAAAACGATAACAGAATATTTAGAAGAGACTATTGGCGTAAGCTATTCTAGAGGATATTTACATAAGGGGGAGGGGATTTACATACATACCACTCAATTATTACATATTTACATGAATAACATCTAAAGTTTACTTTTATATTTACAACACCCAAATCGTTCATACCACATGAAAAAATATTAGCAATAATAGCAATCATAGGAAAATTGATATATATAAGATTTATGGATGCAAGATGGTATGCATGTCATAATTGAAGTTTAGGTGTTAGGCATGTAAATAGATAGGAATTAAGTGGTATGTACGTAAACCTCTAATATTAACAGTCACATTAATAATATTAATAATTGTAAATGCACTAGATATAGTAGTATTAGCAATAATAGCAATCATAGGAATAATGATGGTAATAATAGAATGGCATCAATAGAAATAGTAAAAAGTGATAATAGTAGAAAAAATAGAAATAATGGTAAAAAAAGCAATTGTAATAAGAAAATAAAAATATCATTAAAAGTAGTAATAATAAAAACAATAGCAATAACAATAACAATAATAATAATAATTTATTATAATTAAAAATAATAATAGTAACAATAAAAATAGTAATATTAATATTAATAATAATAACAAGAATAGTAGTAATAAGGATAATAAAAATAAAAGTAATTATAAAAATGATTGTTCAAGTCATGTCGCCTCAATAGAGATTTTAATTATTTAAAACACATTACAGGGTAGCCTAATGAAAATGAAACTCACGAACGGTGAAGGAGCTAGTGTTGCCTAGGCATCTGAAGTGCTCTGATGCCGGATGAATGTTAAAATTCTAATCAGTTCATTAGAATTGAATGTAAAAACAGAAAAAAAAAAGTAACATACAAACCACTTAATTCATTATGTATTTACATATCCAACACATCAAATTCATTTTTTAAAAAGATATGCCACCTTACATACGCATGAAAATGTGTATCACTTTTTAGAAGATATAGTATTTTTGATGTGAAATGAAAGATTTGAGTGACATAAATGTAAAAATTAAAATTTAGGTATTACATATGTAAAAACAGAGAATTGGGTGGCATGCATTAAATGCCCCCAAATTATTTCACAAACATGCAATCAAATCAAGATGTTGTAGAACTGCAAATTAAAATAACATAGTTAGTCATCAGTTCAAACAAAGTAATCAAATGACAAACTACGTTTAAATTCAGAAACTTGTCATTATAATGCAAAGGAGCTGAAATATACTCAATTTTATGGTTACTAAACATAATAACTCAATATTAGTTTTAAAAAGTACATCTAAGAATATGGTCAACGCACCTGAATGTTAGTTATTTCATTGAAATTTTTGGTGTTAGGTATACCTAGACACCGCATTCCATGTTGATGTCGCCATTCTTTGAAATGACGCTCAAAAGCTCGACGGCCCCAATAACTGTGATTTCCACATATTTCACACTTGAATTCCTGAAATAGAAATCAGCAACTTCATTTGTAAAAATGAGAAGCGGGATGATGACTTTTACTAGCAAAATACTATTTCCCAGAACATGCAGTGCGGGTACTCATACAGCACTAAAACACTTTAAAGCAAATAAGAATATTATATACACTAAATGTTAGTCCATAAGCATGGCATAGCTCCAAATATAGCTAAAATCTAGAAAAGAACGAAAAAGCATTGTTCTGATCAAACCACTTTCTGCACTTATATCTTTTTTTTCCTCAAAAGAAAGGAAAAAGCAGGGAAGAAAAAAAAAAAGAGTTCCAAACATTGCCTTCAAGCGTTAAATAATCATAAATGGCTCAATACAGTCATGGAAGATGTAAGTAGCATTCTACCAAGAAGAAAATGTCTTTTACTAGTTGACCACTAATAGCACAACTGAGATACTAATAACAACCCTAAAAGCCTGACTAAGGGTCTGTTTGGGGGCAGCTGTTGATTATTTATAATCTGCTGATAAGCAGATTATTTTGATAATTTGATAATCTGCAAATTATCAAAATAAGTTGACTTGCTGTTTAGGACAGCTTATTCAGAACAACTTACTAACAGCTGTTGTTAGATAAATGATCATTCTGTCTCTGTTTGGATAAACTGTTTGCAACAGAACTGTATAGGAAAAATAAATGATAAAACAAAAGTCTCAAACAATTACATATCAGTTACACAAGTTAAAATACACTGCTCACTATTTCGTTACCTCAATTCTACAGCACGATCAAAAGAGTTTTTTGTACAATTGAGTTTTTTGCTCCATCTCAACCACAGATTTAAATAATTCCATGCATGAATACCATAGCTCTAAAAAAAAAACAACGTACAGAATCACCAAGAAAAACTGAGATCAACAAAACGATCCCAACAAAAAAAGAAAAATCTAAAAGCAGAAGAGCACAAAGTACTAAAATTTTTACCTATTCTCGGCAGATCAAAGCAAACTCGGTAGAATCGCCATTAACTTCGCCCATCAACTCAAAAACAATCGATCTTTCCTGATCCGACCAAGATACAAAGCAAGGAGCTCGGGGCAACACGAAAGTCAACTCGATTCTAGGGTTCGCAGCGAAAGCGGAGAAAAAATCAAGAAAAGAGGCGAGAGAATCAAAGAAGGAATCATAGCTTCCTGCAGGCCTCAAAATGGCTGCGAAATGACATGCTGGAGAGGCGACGGAGAAGAAGATCGGGCCTCAAAATGGCAGCGAAATGAAAAGAGGGCGAGGCGAGGGCGAGGCGAGGGCGAGGCGAGGGCCAGGGAGAAGGAAATCGGGGTGGGCGAGGCGATCGGGGAGGGCGAGGGGCACGGGAGTAGAGAGGGGCACGGAGGAATATTTCACCTAACGGGCGAAGCAAACGCAGGACGCAACCCCTTCCCCGCTTCTCCGTCTTTTAAAAAAATTTTGGAAGTGCGTCGGAGCGGCACGAAATCGCAGCGTCGAATGCCTTTTTCAAACACCTATGCAGCGTTTTCATACTGCTAACGGGCCTTAAGCAAGACCAAAATCTCTTTCTCAAGGTTTTATATCTATTTATCTAGAGAGAGAAGGGGGAGAGAGAGAGAGAGAGCTCCTTTCTTGACTCATTTGCATTAAGTAAATTTTTCTTTCCAATAGTATCAAAGTAGGTTTAATCCTAAACCATGATTACTCCTAAGCCCAACCTCCCTCCAATTTCTTTGATCCCTACCCCTTGCCCTTAAGCTTGTTCTCCATGCTGCAACCCTACATCCAACTGTGAAATTTGTGCCCTTACCCACAACTCTATCATGAGTTCACATCCAATCCTACACCAGTTTGTTGTTTTGTCATGATCAAGCCCAGGAGCTTAAAATTACCAAGCTGAAAACTGACATGACGGAAGAAAACTATCAAAACAGTTTCATTTTATAACAAAATAAAATACAAAACACAAGATTCAATCGATTTATTAAATTTAAAGTTCCAACGTATTTGTTAAGATTTGTAAATATTTACAATTGACATAATAAAACTAACACACAACACCTATCAACCTGCGCTCAATGGCGTATGTACACATATCTTCACGGTCCATCTATAGCCTAAAACTGGTTTTCATGTAAAATATTAGCAACTGAAGGGTTGACTTAAAACTACTCGGTAAAGTAAATATTTCTAAATTATAATAATTTTCATTTTTAAAATATTTTGCAAAATTAAAGAAAATAGTAAAAAAATTTGTGGTAAAAAAAAAAACAATAAAGAAACTAGTTTCATTTACATTTATTTATTCATGTTATAATTTTCATTATTAGGAGTCACCGTTTAAAAGTATACTTTAAAAGTAAATGTTCAATATTTTCTGACCCAACATAAAAATAAACGATCATTTTCATATTTTTTTTAATTTTCATGCATGACTACATTGCATTCCTCTG
>NEWO01000078.1:770098-802115 GCA_003013225.1 Phalaenopsis aphrodite
TCATGTTAGGATCATAGTAATCATCCATAAGATTGCCATAGGCCCCCTACGACTACTATTTGTAATTCCAATCCAATCACTTCTTCTGAATTAGCAAATTTATTTTAGGAGAACTATAATCTTCAGTACAAATCTTTCAAACCTTTGTTTGCCTCTGATGTCATTTAGACTTGTGCCACTTCTGCTATTGCTTCTTCCAGTGTGTCCTGGATTATAAACTACAATGCTTCTTCACATATAATAGGTAATCACTAATTGTTCTCCTTCCTAAATGTCATTATTCTTTATTAATCATCATTGTTAATGGATCCTCCACACCTGTGCTTGGAAAGGAATATAAATCTCGGTCTAAGGGCTTATCTATCCCCTATNTCTTTATTAATCATCATTGTTAATGGATCCTCCACACCTGTGCTTGGAAAGGAATATAAATCTCGGTCTAAGGGCTTATCTATCCCCTATTTTCATATATTTTTATACTTTACATCAAATTACTATTCATTCTTCTTACTGATACCCACAATGGTTCTATTACTTTCACGCATCTCACAAAGTCCTTTCAAGAACACAGTACAAAGAAGCGATTGATGTACGTGCTAAAACTGTTGAAATTTATTGCTCAACACACACCCTTGCCTTAGTTTTCCCTATCATTTAGCATAAATAGAATTATCATTTAAGTTATCCGCCAGCATAACTTCGGGGTTTGTTCTCTCCTCCCTATGTTAAATGCATTGAGTGCCTTTGGTGCCTTCTACATTGAGTTCTAATAGTGTACTTTTTGAGTTGGTTCATTCTAAGATTTGGAGAAAAAGTCCTTCCTCACCCAGCTGGAATCCAAATACTTCATTACTTCTGTTGATGATTACTCTCGAGTCAAATGAGTATATTTATTCTAAGTGCAGATTTGAAGTTTTATTTATATTTCACACATTCTATCAAGATGTAGAAATTAAATTTTCTACTGCCACGACTAAGACATTTTTTATTGATAAAGCCTGGAAATTTATAAAATCACAATTTAGTAAATTTTGAGCTAATAATGGATCATTCATTAGATTTCCTATCCCTCTGTCTCATAGAACGAGGTTGTTAAATGTAAACATGTCATCAACTCAATGTACTCCAAGCCTTGATACTCCATATGAATGATTCTTATTAATTCTAGGGTAATACAAAATGACCTCATATGTAATATAAAATAACACCTTACATAGAATTTAAATCGGCTAAGCATCCCCCTCCTTTAGAGTACCTTGATCTTTGTGTCCATTTCTCTTCAAAAAGGTAAAGTATAGTATATTGATCTATCATATTCAATTTTGTATGTCATTTGATCATCTTTCTTCTAGTCTTGAAGCTGTATCCTACCCTTCAAATCTATTTATATTCCAAGGATATATCAAGAGGCACAATAGGATATCTAGTTGAAGCAAGCTATGGATACTGAAATGGTTTCCTTCCTCAATATGCATACATCGGAATTGGAAATGCCTCCTTTCGGCAATCAACTAGACTCATGCATTGGTTTAATGTCATCAACTTTCATCATAATAGGTACAAATATCACCTGACAACCAAAAATTTTACTAAATTAAAGGGATTGACTACCATGAAACATTTTTCCCAATTGCCAATATTAACTCGATCTAAGTTCTTTTGTCTGTGTCAATGAAGCAAAACCTAGTCTTTGCAGCGAATGGATGATAACATTACTTTATGGCAATATCATTGAAGTCATTCATATTGAGCAAACAACAAGATTAAATTACTTTATGAAATTATCATTGAAATTAACTCGATATAAATTCTTTTGTCTATCTACATGAATCAAACCTAGCCTTTGTTGCAAATGGATGATAACATTAGTTTATGGCGATATCATTGAAGTCATTAATATGGAGCAACCAACAAGATAGTTAGAGCAGGCCAAACTAGGCAAGCTCAACAAAATTATCTATAAGCTTAACCAAAGCCTTTAGCTTTATCTAATAAATTTTGTCAAGTTCTAACTATGGTAAACCTTTTGTAGCAAAGCCATAAAAGGAAACAAAACCATATATGCAGAAAAACCACTAAATTTATTCATATGAAGCAATCAACAAGATATGGTAATTAGGGAAGACCAAAATATGCAAAGGCAACAGAAAAATAAATAGTCTTAAGCAAAGCCTTGAGCTTGATTTGATAAGTTTTGTGAAGTTCTTACAAAGGTTAGCCTTTGTAACTATTCAACAAATCACTCCATCTTCGTTAGAGAGAGTTCATCAAGTTATGTTATCTTATTAGCCCATGTAGATGAAATCCTGCTGGGCTAGATAAAAGCATTTTTAACTAAACGTTCAAGTTGTACCAAATACATTTTGAAAATAGAATTGAAGTAAAACAAATAGAGTTTTCCTATCCCGCAGAAAAAAAATGGCATCAACATACTTGAGAAAACTAGAAAACTAGCTGGCACATTAGATACCACTCTTTAGGCACTTAGAAGGTTGCAAATTATAAGATAATTTTTTAAGATGACTTTAATTAATGGAGATTGCTGTTAAATTGTTACTATTACCCACATATCTCCTTTATTGCAGATGGTCGCAAATCAAGACATGCAAACTCCCAAAGAAAAATATATGGAAGATGTTCTGCATAAATGGAAAATTTCTCATAATCAATTTGGATTTATGCCAGTAGGTCTACTATCAAAGTTATACATTTATTGAGAGGTTTGTCGAGAAGTTCAGAGATAATAAAGAGGATCTACATATGATTTTTATTGATTTAGAAAAAGCTTACAATAAGATTCCAAGAAATATCCTTTGGAGAGTTCTTGAGAAGAAAGGTGTTGATATGACTTATATTCAAATAATTAAAGAAATGTATGCTAGAGCTATTATTTGTGTTCAGACAGAAGAAGTATTGAACAAATATTTTCATATTTCTGTTGGAGTGCATCAGGAATCAGCTTTAAGCCAATATCTTTCTATTTTAGTTGTGGATGCACTTACGGGACATTTACAGGAGGATGTACCTTGCTGTATGCTTTGCTGATGACATCCTTCTCGTGGATAAGATGACAGAAAAAGCTCAAGAAAAACTTGAATTATGGAGGTCTACAATGGAGTCTAAAGGCCTTCATTTGAGCAGAACTAAAACAGAATACATATGTAATTTTAGTAGTAGTAGCACTACTGAAATAATTGTAACTATGGGTGATCAAATTATTAAAAGGTGTGAATGTTTTAGATATCTCGAGACTATTGTTCAAAGTGATGGTGATATAGATGGGAATGTTATTGGTAGAATTCAAGTTGGTTGGTTGAAGTGGAAGAATGCTTCGGGCCTACTGTGTGATAGAAAAGTACCGCTTAGACTGAAAGTAAAATTTTATAAGATGGGGGTGAGACCTACAATGCTCTATGATGTTAAATGTTGGTCTTTAAAAGAGAAGCATAAAACAAAGTTAAGTGTTGCCGAGATGAGAATGATTAGGTGGATGAGTGGCTTTTCACTTAGAAACAAAATGTGCAATGAATATATCCGTGATAGGGTTGGTGTAGCTCAAGTGAAAGAAAAAATTAGAGAGAGTCGTCATAGATGGTTTGATCACATTAAACGTCGACCATCTAATGATCCGATTAGGAAAGTAGATGCTTTAGATTTTACTAATCTTAAGAAAGGTAGAGGTAGACCCAGAAAAACTTGGGCATATTGTATAAAAAATGATCATAATTTATTAGAATTAAATGAAAATATGACACTCAATAGGAAGCAATAGAGAAAAAGGATTCATGTAGCCGACCCCACCTAGTGGGATAAAGATTTGTTGTTGTTGTATGTTCTGCATATTTTTAAATCTATCAAAACGGCAGGTAAAGAACTACCACTAAGAAGGGACTTACCAAGAAAGTTCTTTCTGATGCTAAGATGGGTCTGTTAATGATATAGAATACATAAAAGGGTAATATATTTTTGTGGAAACCATCTTGTTGACACAAAAAATAAGAAAGAAACAATGGCATACAGATCAATTGTTGAAACAAAATATAGAGACATATCACACTCTACTTATCAAATGACGTGGGTCAAGATCTTCCTAGGGAATTTGATTTTTGAATTACATAATTCATAATCTTAAACTATGGCAATCCGGTTGTGTCTATACAATCCAGCAATCTCGAGTTTCATGAAATAGCAGAACAATTTGAGGTTGGTTGTCACTCATTCGAGATCTGGTATTATAAACAAAGATTATTAATTCTCATGTTTCCATCTCAAAACAAATACAAGATGTTTCGTTGTTAAATTTCAAGCTATCTGACAAGCTAAAGTATTTAATACATATGATCTACCTAAGAGAAAGGAAAATCATTTCAGAAAATTTCTCTAAATATGACCAATAATATACATATATTTTACTTTGGAATGTCCGATTATATTGATCCCTATATTACAGATAGGACACTAGTTAATAAGACAATATTACATATAAAAAAATCCTCTATTAAGTAATGGTTAAGTAAACTTTTCCCTAAAAATGGCATGCACAAAGAAAGAGCACTAATTAAACAGCAAGTCATATAACAAAAAAACACAGCATTAAGTGCATGTTAGGCAGGTGCAAACCAGAACCAACTTCCATAGATAATTTTATAAAAGATTATAGTAATAAAATTTTTAATGAAGATATCACGAGTAGAGCATGGAAACAAAAGAATGTGCATTGTTATGAAATGTTTAATAAAGGAAGTACATGAAATGATGTTAATGAAGGAACTATTTTAAAAACTCAAATAGCGATGGAATTACAAGTCACATCAAATACATACTTGGCCCAGACCATGAAGTTTATAAAGCCAGTATGGGATAGGCTTTCCATCCCAGCCCATAGGTAGTTTCAGAGGGTTGTAAATTTGCCTTTCATCATCATCGCTTTCACTATCAGCCTGCACCTCCTCCTGCTCAATGCGAAAAAAAAAAGTCAAGTTTCTGGAAAAGATTTCTTTTTAAATCATAAAATTGGCGATGTTAGAGGAAAGAAAGAAAAGATGAAAAGTGAATCTCAATTTGCTTAGAGAAATGTTCGAATCTCTCTCTCTCTCTCTCTCTCTCTCTCTCTCTCTCTATATATATATATATATATATATATATGGTGAGAATTTTTTTCATGTTATCCAAAATCTCGCAACCATATACAGGTCGTTATTATCACTTGAATTAAAACAAAATTTTGCACAAATACAGGCCGTTATTATCACTGGAATCCAAAATCTCGCAACCAGAATAACAACTAATAAGAGAATTTTTCCCATTGTGGCAGATTTAGACCAGCAATATCCACCGAGTATTGAACAACATCTTTGGCTCTTTTGCAAATACAAATTATTTTAAAATTAAAATAATGGCAGATACAAGTAATGGGATGGTGGGGGAAGGGCACTACTGAGTGAGATTATAATAAATTGTTAGTAAAGAAGTGATGATACCGAAGTTAACCAAAATCAAAACAGGAAAAGCAAATAGTATTACAAAAAACAAATAGGTGGTTACAATCAAATATATCTGAATGAAAATTACAACAAGAAGATACCCAAAAATAGGAAATTGCAACAGACAAGGCACAAACACTTAACTCGGATCAATCTCGGATAGTGGTGGTGGCCGATAGGTGCTTGGATAGGCAGTGACAAGGGGGTGGGTGGATTGGACAGCTAAGGAATGACATCTAGGGGCAGGTTATGGGTGAGAGGAGCAGCAGCTAGGGGGGTGTGTGTGTGTTGGTGTTTTTTTTTGGGGGGGGAAGGCAATAGGATTAGGAAAGCTAGTGCAAGAGAAGTGCTAGAATGACAACGAGTTGAAGTGATACAGTTCAGGTGGCTAGAACAGCATCGGACAGCAGGACAGGGGGCTTTACAAACCCGCAACAACGAGGTAAACGGTTGAAAAAGGGTAGAGGGAAGGTTGTCGATGGCTTTGATAGAAGCAGAGGTGTCAGAGGAATGATTCTGGGAGACTCGCAGTGAGAAAGCGGAAGTTGGGATAGCAGGAACTGTAGGAAGACAACCGGGAGGTGGCTGCAACGAGGAGGAATGTGTGGTGGCAAAGCGACGGGAGGTGGCTGCAGCGAGGAGGAAAGTGTGGTGGCAAAGCAATGAGGGATGCAGAGTTGAAAAATGATAAAACCACCTCGAGAGCTAGATAAAATCGGAGCACCACTCGACCCTTGGAGGAGAGTCATCACCTCAGAATGAGATATAGTCGAAGCAACACTTACCCTTGAATACAGCCACAGAAGAGAAATCCTGGACGTTGAGAGCTATCCAGAGAAAAAACAAAATCAAAAACTGAAAAATAAACATATGAATCATAAGCCTTAAGTAATTAGGATTGAGCCCATTGTTGAAAGAAGGCCTCAAATCCACATAAGAAAGGTCAGTTAACCCTCAATTCGTTGTTCTAACCGGTCTCAGGTCACTAGGACCTTTTCTACATCCGGTCCAATTCGTGATACAGTAGCAGGTGTCGCAAAAGCCCCTCTGCGGTAAGCTTGAGCATTAGTCTCCCGGAATGGGGGATCTATCGAAGCTTCTATTTTCTCATAGTAGGCTCGCCTTCTTTGAAGGTAGTGGAAATGTTGTAAGCTCCTGGTAATTCAATCTTGTAGGTGTTATCATTCCAAAGCACATCCTGACAGAATAAGTATTCATCCATTTTTGGCATAACTTAAGCTGGAGCTGCATAACGATGCAGATTCTCATGAGCCAAATTCCGAGCAAGAAAATCTATAATCTGCTTTTCCCACTCCTCGTGCTTGCCAGGAGGTATCTGATAAACAAGTATGTCAAGAGGAATCAACTCTAAAATGACATTTATGGCAGGTTGGATCACACTGACAAATAACCACTCGGAAGAGGCCCTTCTTCTTGGGAAGGACCTAGGTCTAACTGCAGAATGTTCTCTCGCACAAAAATCCTGAGGTGATTTCCAACACTACGGTGCAACCATTCTATCTGATCATGTTTCGGTGGATACACTGCTAAACGGATTCTAACACCCCATTAACTCAATATAGTCTTCCATAAGTGGCACAAAAGAGCTTCATCTCTGACATGTTGGACCTCCATCTGCTGGGTCAACTCAAAAGGTAGGCAATATATCTAAAAATACTGAAATCCATTTACCTGAGGTTGCCCTGTGTTTGGTGGTTGCTTCTTAAACTCATTACTATTTTGGACCTCCAATGTCAATTACGTTGATGCTCCTCTTAACGCCTGCATAATAGTAGTTTGAAGCACCACGATATCATACTCTGGATGGATGCCCATTAGCTCTAAATCACTATATTCTATAACGGTTACTGTTAAATTAGTTAGGATCTATCTCTTGGGTTCAATTGGAATTGATGGCGCCTTTTCCGAGTTGGCTGGCAGTTAGTACTGTCACATGTAATCACTTTTTTCAGTATCCGATGTGTCATTGCCCATTTCATGATAAGTGCCATGCTCAGTGAAATAGATCATTTCTCTGGTTATGCAAAATGATGCATATTAGTTCGCTCCACATGTTCTCTACTCTGAATATGTTTATCCTTGGACGGGGTTTGCTTTGATATGCCCGTGAGTTGAACCATATCTGTAAAATGTGGTGGTCTCCTGGTGACGTTGTCTCTCAACTTTTGAAACTAGGGTCTGAACATCTGGTGTGTGGTGATTTATTAAGCACTGAAGCTACATCTCATATTTCATCTTACACCAGGTAGTAATTTTACTCTCCCCTTCTCCTTGTCGAAGAATCTTCAAGTTCACACGAAACTGAGATGCACTTTTTCTTAACTTGCAGGCGAGTAGTTTCATCATTTCGTTTGGTGTTACATCTTAGCACTCCAAGACACATTCCAAAGTCCAAAGCCACTCGATGACCATGCCCTAATCATGTGGCCATCGAAGAATGAAAAATCCACCTTTACTTCAAAATTAAGATTTCTCAGATATTTCACGTCAAATCTTCAGGATAGAAGTTCTTCATCCATTAAATCTGCATAACAGAAAAGATTCACTTTATTGTTGTCATCTAAGAAATCACCGTTGTAACTATGGGTGACGCGTCTGGATGGTCTCATTTTCTCAATTTCATCGAGTCGTATCTCTTGTCGAAGTTGTCATTGCATCTCTTTCATGATAAACTCCTAATCGGTATCAGGTTATTGTCTCATCGGTGGTGTGATTAGGGTTCGAGTGTGGGTGGGTGAAAGGAGGTGTGAAAAGGTAATACAAGGGGGAAAGAAAAATAACTGAGGATTGTAGTAGGGGTGCCGGAGTAATGATTCTGGGCGACTGGCAGTGAGCAAGCAGTAGTTGGCAGAGTAGGAACTGCAAAAAGACAACCGGGAGGTGGTTGTTGAGACAGTTGCATGTGTGATAGCGAAGCAGAAGGGATACAAAAAAGTTGAGAAATGATAAACACCATCTCGAGAGATCTAGATACAGTTGAAGCACCACTCCACCCTTGCAGGAGAGTCACACCTCGGAACAAGATATAGTCGAAGCACCAATTACCCTCGGATACAAACCTAGAAGAGAAAATATGAACATCAGACAACTGTCGTGATAGAAAATTCAATCAAAAACTAAAATTCTACACATAAATCAAAAATAAAAACCCTAAATATAAGGATTGTGCCCATTGTTGAAAGGACTCCCAATCCAAATATAGGTCATACGGTCCTCAATATGTTATTCTAACCGGTCCCGGGTCGCTAAGAGTTTTTCCGTGCCCGGTTCAATTCATGGTACTGTAGAACTGGTGGCAAAAAACACCCCTACTGGAAGTTCACGCATAGTATTCATGTTTTCTAAATTTCTACCTAAAATTCCAGTTATTTATCTCAAAACGGTTGGACCGCCCAGCTGAAATATTTCTCTTTAAACGGAATAAAAGACTTTGGGGCTATAACATTGAACTTCAGAGCAAATAAAACAAATTAAAAGCTTGTGCGTTAGAAGCAAAGCAGTTCCCTTGCAAGCCCTTATACAAAAAAATACAAAATCGTGAAGGGTATAATCACATAGTAAGGACAGAAGCACGATAGGAAGGTTTGTAAACCATATTTTACATGATGTTACAGGAATAGTATCCCAAAAGTTAACTGGTTCAAAACCAAAGCTGAAAATTTTTTTCAATAAATTCATCTTCATCATCGCCATCAACATCTTTACACTTCTCTAGACAATTTTGAATCAGCTTTATGATTCCATGTTCTCAGTTTAATCCTGACAACTTAAGATGTTAAATCTAATCTTCATAATTATTTTTATGCAAGCTCTACAAATGTTAACTTTGATTCTCCGAAACACTCCTTATGAATTTTATATAACCATTATTCTACATATCCAAAGAACCTAAGTACAATTTGTTCTACCTTATCTTTAATCATCGCTTATATAATCATTTCCCAAACCATTCATCCTAATCTTTACAGAAAACCAGTTACTCATTCTCACTTCACTCAAAATAAACTTGATTATTAATAAAATTGTACCACTAAACATTAAAATCCATAGTAAAACGTGATTTACTGTAGCTTTATTGAATTTAAGACTAAAGCTCAAAACTGCTCCATTATCACTTTGAGAAAGCTCTTCATGTTACCGCCCAACCTTAACCCTAAGAATTTATAGACATTATTTTCCATACTAAATGCAAGATACTGCAACGCATCACATTAAAATTCACTTGATCAGCGAAGTAATAGTTACTCATAACTATTAATTTTACAACTACTAAAATTATTTCATACACCCAATTTTTGTTTAATTATTTATTAAGACCTTTAATTTCTAGAAATTTCTCAACTACCATAAGTTTCCATTTGTTTTGACGTATGACAAACCGATCCAAATTATATCATATGAAATAAAATGTGCACTGAGATACCTCCTTTTAAATATCCTAGTATATCTATAATAAATAAATAAATAAAGATATAGGCTTATGTTGATCTCCGTGTAATTATTGTGATCGAAAAATTTTTCGTGACTTACAACTGCTAAATATTAGATAATGCTGAGTCATATATCTTCAATAGCTTCAACATAACATTAAGACGTAAATTTTTCTTCCTAATGCACAACAAATAACTTCTTGTAATATCAAACATGAATTTTCAAGGATAATAAAATAAAATAAAGATTTTTTCTTTGCTCTTCATGATATTCCATTAAACTCCTTAGCTCAAATAACCGCCTTCATAGTGATTCTCATCATGCTTGGGATTGGTAAAGCAAGTTTTCTTCTTTTGATGACCATGATGTTGTTAAAATATTTAACATAGCAGCTCCGGGAAAGAAAAAAAAAATTATAAAACTTAACACAGTCTAGGAAACAATTTTTGAACAAGCAATTTCCATAAAAACAAACTAAATTTCTGCCAATATCATGGTCCAACATGATAATGACCCAAACTAAAATCACCCAAATTTTATTCATCAGCTATAGAGTTTACATTATGGTATAAAATGTAATAAGAATTACATAAGAACTTCATTGTAGCATCATATCCAACAATATGATTGTAAACTCATTATTGTAAACTCAGGCTTGCATGCATCAACCATTAACGAAAATAGAATAAATAATAAGATTTTGAAGAACTGAATTATGTCCAAAAAAAGAAAAACTTCATGACCAGAAACAAATTAATTAAAGTATCCATAATACGACAAATTTCATTTACCTCCTCACGCTCTGCTTCCATTTCTTCATAGGTCAAGGCCTGCTTCTTCTCAACATTTTCTTTAGTTTGTATAATCCGCTGCACAAAGAGCAACCAGGTTAGCAATAGTTTCTCAAATATCAATTTTTGTGTGGCATGCAATGAACTGTTGAAAAATCATGACATAAATCATTTTGATCATTGCGTAAAATACTAGGGCACTCCCTGAAAGCGACGCTCTGTATGACTTGAATACAGTGAAAAGCGAGCAAAGCCCACTACACCGACATCCAGATGTAGTGTCAAATAAGCAAGAGTTCTCACATTATGGAAGTATGTGGGTAAAAAAGTTAATCCACGAACTAATTTAGGATAGCATATTGGAACATAGTCACTCTCACAGGTAAATTAATGGAATTAATTGATATAATGATTCATAGAAAAATAAATATATTATGTATTCAAGAAACTAAATGGGTTTGAGAAAAGGCTTAGGAGATTGATAGCTTAGGTTTTAAACTTTGGTATTCATGTAAGAGTTGCACTAGAAATGGTGTATGTGTAATAATTATAGATAAGAGTTAAAAGATAATGTTGTAAAAATTAATAACACTAAAGAAAGTATTCTAACCCATAAAATTGTTGTTCATACTATGATTTGTAATATTATAAATGTTTATGCTCCTTAAGTAGATATAGGTTCTAAAGAAAAATTAAAGAATGACCTAGAAGAACTAATATAAATGATATCTCTTGAAGAAAAAAAATTTATTGAAAGAGATTTAAATGGACATGTAGGTAGAGTAGTAAAAACTTTTGAAAATATTTCTGGTGGCTACGATTTGGGTTTAATTAATGAAAAAGGTATAGTCATGTTAAATTTTATTTTAGCGCATGATTTTGTTATTGGTAATATTTTATTCAAAATATTACTTATAAAAATGGGTCTACGAAAACACAAATTGATTATTCTCTTATGAGAAGAAAGGATCGTCAAGAATGTAAAGATTGTAAGGTCATTCCAAATGAGAATTTAAGTACTCAACATCGATTATTAGTTTTGGATTTTAAGATGAAGAGTTGTAAAATAAATACTAGGAATCATTGTCATAGATTTAGATGGAGGCATCTAAAATTTATGTTTATGAGTAAACTTCAATATTTTAAGATTTGTGGTTTGCATGAAGAAGCAAATTATATGTGGGATAAAATAACAAGCACTATTAAACAAGTGAAAAAAGATGTACTTAAAGAATCAAAAGAAAAAGTTTTTATAAATAAAAATAGTTTGTGGTTACAAGAAAAGATAAAACAAAAAGTTGTGTTATAAAACTTGGTTTAAATGTAAAAGCTTCAAGAACTAGGAAAAATACAAAATGACCTGTAGTGAGTCTAAGAAAGCAATCTATGAGACTAAAAATTCTATTTTTAGTGATCTTTATAATAGAATACATATTAAAAAGAATGAAAAATATAAGTATAAACTAATCAACCAAAGATAAAAGAAATGTAAAAATTTAAATCAAGTAAAAAAAATTAAAATCAAAATATATTTTTTCTTAGAAAAAGATATTCAACTTAGGTGGGTGAGTCAATTTGATGCACTTTTCAATGAAGTCTTTTAAAATACAATCGACCTCAGTGATCTTAGTTAATAATAATAAAATATTTAATTTTTACAGTCGCATTAGTAAAAAAGAAGTTGATAATGATTTAAAGAAAACCAAGGGTGGAAATTCAGTAGGACCTAATGATATCCTAATTGAAATATGAAAATATTTAAAAGATTTGAGAGTTTCTTGATTTACTAAACTACTTAATATTATTTTAAAAACTAAAATGATGTCTGAGTGCAAGAAGAGTATTTTGGTCCTCATTTTTAAGAATAAAGGGATGCACAACAGTGTGCAAATTATAGAAGAATTAAGTTGATGTGTCATAATTTAAAATTATGGGAGAGCGTAATTGAACATAGGTTTAGACGTGTTAAAAAGATTTTTCATAATCAGCTTAGATTTATGTCCAGCAGATCTACCATAGAAGCTATACATTTAGATTTGATGGAGGAGTACAGAAAGAATAAAGAGAATGTACAAATGATTTTTATTGATTTAGAAAGAGCTTATGATAAGGTTCTAAAAGATATTCTTTGGAGAGTTCTAGAGAAAAAAGGTGTTGATATAATTAATAGTCAAGTCATTAAAAATATGTATACTAGAGTTGTTCCTAGTGTTCAAACGGAAAGAGGATTGACCAAATATTTTCCTATTTCAATTGGATTACATTACGGATCGTCTTTAAGCCCATATCTTATTGCTTTAGTTATGGATGGTCTTACTAGACATTTACAGCAGGATGTACCCTGGTGTATGTTTTTCACTGATGATATTCTTCTTCTGAATAAGACTAGAGGAAGAGCTCGGGAAATATTTGAATTTAGGAGGTTTACTTTGTAGAACCAAAATTGAATACATAGAATGCAATTTTAGTAGTACTAGCTCTAGTGACAAAGTTGGGTGATTAAATTATTAAAAGGTGTGAACGCTTTAGATATCTCGGATCTATCGTTCAAAGTGATGGTGATATAGATAGGGATGCTATTAGTAGAATTCAAATTGGTTGGTTCTGTGATAGAAAAGTGCCGCTAAGACAGAAAAGAAGATTTTATAAGAGAGGAGTGAGACCAGCAATGCTCTATGGCGCAGAATATTGGCCTTTAAAAGAGAATACTTTAGGGATGAGTGGCTTTACACTTAGAGATAAAATGCAAAATGAATATATTCGTGATTGGGTTGGTGTAGCTAGTGGCAGACAAAATTATAGAGAGTCATCTTAGATAGTTTGATCATTTTAAAGGTCGACCATCAGATGATTCAGTTAGGAGAGTAAATGTTTTAGATTCGACTTATGTTAAAAAACGTAGATGTAGACCTAGAAAGACTTTGACATATTGTATAAAAAATAATCTTAATTTATTATAATTAAATGAAAATATGTCACTCAATAGGGCGCAATGGAGAAAAAGGATTCATGTAACCGACCCCACTTAGTGGTATAAAGGCTTATTGTTGTTGTTTGTATGTAATCAATTGTACAAATTTAAGGAAAAAATAGTTGTGGTCATAGATCTGCTCGTTGTATACAAATAAAGAAACAAAGAAATATACAAAAACAACCATGCATGGGGGTGTTTAGTGTAAATGCGTGTGAGATGTCATGAAGTTGTTTGGTCCTTGAGAAGAACAGATGATATTATATACGTAGTTGCAAACAGATAGAGAGGTGGGTGTGTTCGCAACATTGAAATTACATATGAATCAAAGTACATCAATTTCCATGATGCTAATAATTCATCATGCATGTAAAAAACGCATAAATTATCAAATGAAATATAAAAGCTTCATTAAAAGTTAAATTTTACTTGTAAATTCGGACAAATCAAAATCGTCCAATAATGCAAGGAATGATAAATAATTCAGATTTTTATTCGGAATCATTTGAATGTTTCAACACTATGAACATGTCATTATCTTCTCATGCAACCAGAGCCATCAAATAAGAAAACTTTGACGTACAAATTGATTGTCAAACAATCTTAAAATTTGTGAAAGCACACATGCCACTAGTTTTAATGATGTAAAGGAAAAAGGATTGAATTCATCAAGCATAAGGACATAAGATTAAAATCTAATTGGACGGAAAATTTTTATTCTCATCTTATATAGATAATAACCATTTTCCTTTCAATTTTGGCTTCCATCTATCCTTTATATAAGCTTCAAACTCGTGATCAAAATGATGAACATGATTTACAATGTAAAAAGTACATTTGAAACAAGTTACATCATTTTTTATGATAATATAACCATTCAACAATTATGAAAAAAAATATTAGGTTGATCTAAAAACGCATCGCAGCAATCTCATTTCACTCATGTATTTCATCAACAAAAAATGTCTAATAAATGCAATATGTCATCAAAAACTCACAAATTTGATTTAAAGATGTTTAAAATTCTCTACAATTCAAACTCTTCATTATCTGCCCAATCAAAGCCATCCACTGCAAAATTTTAGAGCTCGTGATTGACAATAAAACGTCTTTAAACATCGTGATGGACAAAATTAGAGAGAGTCATCTTAAATGGTTTGGTCGCATTAAACGTCGACCATCTAATGATCTGATTAGGCGAGTAGATGTTTAGATTTGACTTATGTTAAAAAAGTCAGAGGTAAACCTAGGAAGACTTGGGCTTATTGTGAAAAAAATGATCCTAATTTATTAGAACTAAAAAAAAATATGACACTAAGTAGGACGCAATGGAGAAAACGGATTCATGTAGCCGACCAACATAGTGGGATTAAGGTTTTGTTGTTGTAGTTCTTGTTGTTGTGATTGACAATCAAACAATACTAAAAATTATTAAAATCATCAAATGTCATTTGTTTAAAAAAAGTGAAAAAAGTAAATTTTTTTAATCTCGTACACATTTATTTATGATCATGTTAATATTTTAAAGCATAATGTTAAGTGCATAGGTTCTCTTTTGCTTCATTGTATAAAACGAGAAGGAAAGTGGCTTTTTTTGTTAATTAAAGTGCTCACTACATGTTTAAAAAGCATGATGCATTATTTACTTATAATGCCACATAAGTTAAACGGCATGAAAAACTAGAGCTTGTTCTAAGTCAAAATTGAATCAAACCAGTTCAATAAATTTTATTGTAATTGTACTTCATTATATAAAAAAATTTATTATTTTTCCCTAAATCACTCTCCTCCTTATTCATATTTCTCTTCAAAAGCCATCTAACCCAAACAAACCATGAGAATCAAAGACTATTTATCTCACATCAGGCCACAACAGCATATATCTTATTTCTTGCAACTTGTTGGATTGATGGGAGTGTCCTTCTAGCATAGACGCGGGACATCAAAAACAAAGGCAGAAACACATTCCGTGTGCAACCCAAATGCAAGAGATGGGTCATGCGAACAACGATGAATCAAACCGAGCAGTCCCCTTCTTATTTCTTTCCAATTTTCAAAATGTTTCCTTTAATCCTTCCTTTCTATTCATTTCTTATATATGATGAATCAAACCGAACAGTCCCCTTCTTATTTCTTTCCAATTTTCAAAATGTTTCCTTTAATCCTTCCTTTCTATTCATTTCTTATATATGTGTTATATTAGGTTTATGAAGAGAGCTTTGTACTGTTTCAGTTCAGAAAAGAAGTCGTCGTTACAATTTCTCCTTTTTAGAATTATATCTAAGGGCGAGTGGTGCTTCGGCTATATCTCGTGCCAATAAGGTGATTCCCCACCAAGTGTCAAGTGGTGCTCAAGCAAGATAACCTAAACCGCATCCATGCAGCCTAGTTGTTGTTCCAGCATTTCCCCTGTGCTACAATCATTGCTCCTACCACCCAAAACCGCTCCAAACTATTGTTCCTTCGCTACTGTCTCCCCAAACCCTCGTTGATCACCATCACTATCACCAAGACCCACCCTAATTCGAGTGTTTGTGTTGTGTTTATTGTTAAGTAATCTTATATTGATTTTAGTAATAATATTTGTTTTTTTCATTGTGGTTTAGGTTAACTCAATTATCATTTGGTATCAGAGCTAGCATAAACCTAGTCCTATCCTAGGATTTCCAGCATTCATCAAATACCCAAACTTATCTTCATCCCCACAACAAGGAAAAATTTGACCCTTCCTTATCCGTTCAAACCATCCTTACACCCTACATCACCCCTAACTACACCCAAAACCCTAATTATGCAATTGAAGAGATAATTTCCGAAGACCGGAACGGAAGGAAATGTCATGATCTCGTTTATGAGAAATTCTCAAAGAGAGGTCTATAAAGCTTCTATGCAGTATTTGTAACAGGAAATCCTCCAACTGCAATAGAGGTATGCCACCTTCAAGAAGATAAACAAAAAGGGTCACCCGTAGCTGCAACGGTGGCTTTCTAGATCGAAGAGATGGAATGAATTTTTTCCACTATATGGATTCTAAGGATGAAGGACCTATATCCCAAAAATTTTGACATAATTTAGAAGCAAGAATTTGAAGTAATGATGAATTTGTCACATTTTGACCCCACTTGGAGCCAAAAGAGCTCATCAAATGGCTTCAGTCCTCAGAATATTTTCTTAAGTACCAGGAAGTTCCACTGAACGTAATGGTGAAACTAACAGCCAACAAGCTAAAAAAAAGTGAATTACTTTGGTGGGAAAATTTGAAACACCTATGCCGGCATGAGGAAAAAGACAGTATGACTACCGAGTCCAAGATGAAACAGAAGATGCAACGTCAATACCTACCAACTCACTACAGACCGAATGTTCAGACCTCGGCTTCAAAAATGGAGAGACTAAATCACCGGGGAATCATCACATCTTACAAGCAAAGTTCAACCTTAGGATTTTACAGCCAGAATATACCAAGAGGAACATCCAAGTTAACCCTAACTAAGGAGAAACTGATTAAAATTGGAGAACAGGTGAAACCAATAAGCATTCTCAAATTCATCCCAGCTATAAAGTGTTTTAAGTGTCACGAATTTGGGCATATTAAATCTGCACAATAACGAGAATGATCTCTTTCAAATATCGAAGAGCGGCTGAAGAAATAAATAATGATTTGTGAGAAGATAAAGACTTCATGGAAGATTCTCAACTTTCAGCCAACAAGAGACACCATCGATTCTAGTTGAGCCAAGGAGAGATTCCAGCTTATCTAACAGTAGTTGTTCTAAAAGGTAGTGACTTCGAGTTAATGAGCACTCGCACAGTATAAGAGGTTGTGGTGCTTCAAATTACATTTTGTCAAGCATTGAAAAAAGCATCAACATGACTAGCATTAAATGTCCAAAAGGACCATTAGTTTGAGGAGACCATACCAGACACAGGGCAACCATTAAAAAGAGGGTTTTAGAATTTTCAGATATATATAACATACATCTTGAGTTGCCCCTGCTAAGAGAGATCTGACATGTCGAAGATGAGGCTTTGGTGAGCATCTCTAGAAAATTATATAGAGTCTGTTGGATGTTAAAATCTATTCAGTTGTGTACATCGGGCATATGATAAGGCAGGAGATGAAAATTATCTTCAGAGGATGAAGAGGAAGAAAATTTTCAATGAGATCTAAGTCCTACAAGAGAAGAAGATGAGGTCTCTCTTGAGTAGATGCAAGTGAGAGTTGCTCAGTCTGCCATATACATCATCCCATGGTTGATTCCTCCTTCCATGCATATTTATCAGATACATCCAGTCGAGCATGAGTGAAAGTTGCAAATTACAAATCTAATGGCCCGAGAGTTATTTTATGAAAATCTATGTCGATATGCAGCTCCAGTTTAAGTTGGGCCAAAAAAGGACAAATACTTGTTCTATCAAGATTTGCATTGATATGATAACGCTTAAAGGAATAACTTACCAAGAGATTATGACATTTAAGCCACCCTCAACATGGTCGACAAGAAGTCATATTCGAGAAGATAAGCTTCGACGAATGAGGTAGAAGCTCGCCCAACCCAGTGAGACCGACGTGAACTTCTTTCCCACACTAACGTGAGACATCCAAAGCAAAGGCAGGATCATGTCCTGCATGTGATAGTCCTGTGACCCAAACGTGGGAGATGCGCACGAATAGCTCTGAATTAATCGAGCAGCTCCCCTTTTTAATTTCTTTCCAATTTTCAGTATGTTACCTTTAATCTTTTATTTATTTAAAGTTATTTCGTATATATGTGTTGTATTAGGATTTGGAAGGGAGTATTGCAATGTTTCTATTTAGGACAACAGTCGACATCTCGCTTTATCTCTTCTAGTGTTGTATCTAAGGACAAGTGGTGCTCTGGTTATATCTTGTTTCAAGGTGATGATTGTCCTCTAAGGATTAAATGGTGTTATGGTTCTATCTCGCAGCTGATGTGATATTTATCCTATTCTACCCTTCCTTGTGCCTTCCTACATTGCTTCCCCTTCATCCAGTTTGTTATCGCTTGTTGTCTTCACCAAAAAACAATGCAACTAGAATTTCTTACAGCCCTCCCTGCCATCCAACCTCGGTCCAGCCATCCTCTCCGACGTTAACAGTTGTTCACTGTTGTTTCAACTACCTGAACCGCATCCCTTCAGCCTAGCTGTTGTTCCAACACTTTCCCTGCACATTGTTCTGCCGCCCAAAACCACCTCGAGCCATTGTTCCTTCGTTGCCTAGCCCACCTATACCCTTGCTACCATCTCTCCAAACCTTCGTTGATCACTACCACCACCACAAGAACCACCTTAGTTTGAGTGTGTGTTGTTATATCAAAATTTTGTGTATCGTGTTGTTGTGATTTCCCTTTTAAGTGTGTTGTTGAAACTGTCTATTGGCTTCCAATAATAACATTTGCTTTTCCAATTGTGGTTTGGGTGTTAACTCTGTATCATGGATCCTCCTTTCTTCTAAGGTTGCTCACCTTTTCATGATAAGATCCTCCTTCCTTTTAAGGTTGCTCACCTTTTCATGATAAGATACCTCATCCAGTAGAGTTTCAAGTCTCCCACATCTTAGTACCATGTCACACATCATCTGCCTACGCTCAAGTCCACTAATAACAGCATTATATTGTGGTCAAAATTAAAGCGTGCATGAAATGTCCACTTCATCTCATGGAGCACTTCGAGGGACATGGTTAGCACAACGAGAGTGCCTCAAAGTCTAGAAAAGTGTTACACCTCAAATCCATGCATCTCTTTAGAAGTGCATGTTTAACAACCTTGATATATGTATTTATTTATTTCATTGGAAGAGGTTTTTGGCCCCATCCAGGTGATCTTGGGTTCAAATTTGGCATCTGTGCCTAATCAAGCTTCAGCACTTAACTTACGTATTAGGAATAAATTTTAGTGATAAAACTACTAGATTTGGTTCAAGCCACAAAATAAAAAACAAAAAAGTTGTCAACATGCAGATTTAGAGATACAAAATTCCAAAGATGATAAACAGCCATTAGCTTTAAAAATTAAGCATACAACTGATGAAGAAAAAAATTGCTTCTCTTGGGTATGGTTGTAAGTGCTGAAACTACTTTATAAGATTTGTGGTAGAAAATGAAAAAATAGTTGAGAACATGAGGATTACAGAAACATTATTCCAAAAATTATTTTTTAAAAAAAAGCAGCAGTGATGAGGCCAAAGATATTCAGAGTATTTTGATAAAATATGTAGTTGCCAATGACGGGATTACACAGATATTACATAACCTTCAGGGGTATCCATAAAGACAAATATCTAAAGCTATGCTTTCCATCTCTATCATTATTCATTATAACCTTGCAAACTAAGTAAGAAGCATACCTCCATTACAAATTCACACATGCGCTGCAATTTAGCTTCGAGCAAAGCAATTTCTTTTTGCGAATTCTGCTGTAGAACAGTAGATCCACCATTTTGATGTGAGGTGCGGAAGCCTTTGGCAAAATGTTTTTTGTCAAGTTGATCCAAAGGCGTGTGCTGCAGAAGGACAATAATTTCTCAGAAACATTATAGATGAATATAACCATTAAGATAATTTCTCATAAACCATCAGTTCAATAAATAATAGCATGACAGTCAACAGAAACATTTAACTATGAATTTGTTAAAGAACTGAGAAAATTAAAAAAGAAATCAGCTTTGAAAATTAAGACCTTTGTGAGAAAAAGCCTCTCTGCACGCTGCTGAAGTGTGCCACCGACTTTCAAGCCCCGAGCTCCTAAAGCCTGAAAAGGCATGTAGAATAAATGTACTATAAATAGATAACCACTCAAATAAGTAGTGAAACCTTTAAAGAGAAAACAAAAGGAGAACAGCATAAATGACAATTATTGGATAATATTTCAAACCACAACTCACTTTTGGATGCAGTACTGTGACCAAGTAAAAAAATAACCAGAACTTGAATGTAAAATCATCCAGAACAAAAGAAATCGCCAACACGAAACTAACATGGAAAAGAAATGCTAGTTATTTTAATAAGAAGTAATTGGTAAGCAATGCAATGTGGAAAGTGAGAGGGCGGGAAGGAGAGGGGAGAGAAAGAGTGTGAGAGAGCATAATCATCTAAAACTAAAGACCAATAGAGAAACTTAAATTAGCATGAAATAAATGGTTATATAAGTGGCAAAAAGCCTAGCTAAGACAGATGGTCAGCAATGCCAAGAGAGAGATTCACAAAGGGGCAAACAAAGGTGGGTGGGGTGTGTTTGTGAGAGAGGGGGAGAGAGAGGGAAGGAGAGAAAAACAGTGAGGATAATAATAGCGAGATCACAAAACTGAGGTGGAATCTCATTGAAACCTTGCATTGATGAAAAAACTCACCAAGCCTCTTAAATCAATTGGAGAATAGCAAGAGCAAACTGGAGTCCTTCACATATTTACTTAATCAACTGAGTAAACATTTGTGGGCTCCGAAAATTCGGCCCCGGACTCTCGTTGAGAGCTTTGTTGGCAAATTGAATTGTGGATAAAATACTGCCCGGAGATTTCGCCATCATTTTGTGATGACATTTTAATATAGGTTTTTTATCTAGGGTTTGAGGTTTCACATAGGCACAAACCACTATGGTTAATTATCCCTCATAATAGTAAGAGCACACTTTTGATTAAGGCTAGTCATTAAAAACTGAATAGTCAACATATAATAAAAACGGACTTAGATTTTACGACTTAGATTTTATGTTATGTGATTTATTAAACACTGAATATTCAATATATAGTAACAATGGACTTAGATTTTAGGTAATAAGAATTAACACCTTGAGCTTAAAACGAATGAGAATATAATGACAAACCCAATCAAGAACTGATTGTTCCAACATCCCAAGTCATCATGACCCCCAATCTAGTTAGGTCGAAGAAAGTGCTCAACCCAGCCAGATTGAATGATCCTTGTCAGCAACAAGAGATTATGTTGTCTAAGAAATCCTTATAAATTTGGGGTGAATGTTTGTCTAAGATGTTAAATTTAAGACGACTTTAGCTAATAGAAGATTTTGTGTCAATCAATTGTATCATTATGATTCACAACTCAAATGGTAAAAGTCATTGGGGATCATACAGGCAACAATTGGCATATCACCTAGTCAGAGGAATCTTGTCTTAACTGCTATTTTTTGTGAATCCATTATAGGTCAAATCACACAGACGGAGAACTCGGGTCACGTCCCAACTGGCATGAAATTGTTTTGAGTTAATATATTGATACACTCGATGTGACATAAGGTCTTTATGAGCTGAAATCGGTCAAAAATTTATTCTCAGATAAATTGTTGTGGAAGGTAGATGAAATTTGTTTAAAGTTTTTTAAGTGCTTAATTTTAACTTAGAATTTTGATTTGCTTGCTTTGAAATTTTTTATTTAGTATTAAAAATTAACCCCCCGATTAAAATTTTTCAGTCTTTATGGCCATCATTGGGAAAAAGAATTATTGGTTTAAACCATGTCAACTTTACATCTTACTTGTAAAGAATTGAGTTTAAAATTCACATGATTGTAAGTGAATATTTTCAACTCTATCTTGCATATAAAGGATCGGGTTAAATATTTATAATAGTTAGATTTATTTAAATATTTGATGAAACATAATTTTAAAAATAGACACATCCAGTTGAAATTTTTTATCAACTCGGCCGTCATCGGGGATTTGGATATTTGAAATACTTATGCTTAAAATTTATATTAAAATTTGACACTGAAATGCCTAAAAATATCAATTTTATCAACTCCAGTCTTTAAAAGTAGGATCAAACAAGGTGATTGGAAATTGCCAATTTTTATATTTGTGTTTTGCATATATTGAAGTTGTTAGGACTAATTGAGAAACTAAAGACATGTCAACTCCAGTTTTTAAAAGAAAGAGAATAGGACTAATTGAGTTGGATTTACAACCCTGCTTATGGAAAAGACAAGCTGATTGAAAGCATGCATGATGTGATTATCATAAATTTGATCTTTTAAAATACGAGGGGTATTTACTTTAAAATAATCATAGATTTTCTGAAAAAAAAAATTTACACGCCTATCAGAGGAAAAACTAGTTGAATAAACATTTAACCCTATCCCGCACAACATTCTCAGACCATTGAAATTCAAACATTTGCCAATTTTCTGGAACACATGTGGATGCACAACATTATCAGACTATTTGTCGAAACATTTAAAAATTTAATCAAATCACAATTAGGCACTTTAAATTGGATTATAAGTTATCTGATTATTGCAATTACTAAACTCGTCAACTCCAATTCTTAAAAGGGAGAGAATAAAATCAGTCAAGTGGAACTTACAACCCTGCCTAATAGATAAGACAACCCAATTGAAAACATGCATGATTTAATTATCTTGAATTTGATTTTTTTAAATATGAGGAGTATTAACTTTAAAATAATCATAGATTTTCTTAAAAGAATTTTACATGCTTATCAAAGCAAGAACTATTTGAATGAAAATTTAACCCTAATCCGCGCAGCATTCTTAATTCATTGAAGTTTAAACATTTGCCAATTTGGTGAAGCACATGTGAATTTTAAAAGTTAATTTTAAGTTAGGTTGCACAGTAACCTCAGACTGTTTGTTGAAACATTTTAGTTGGAGCACAAGCAAGCATTTTAAATTCGATTTTAAGACAGCATGTGTAAAAATTGTATAAACTTTAAAGGATTGCATAATCTTTAAATTATGAATTTGATGTGAAATTTGTATCAAGAGGCACATGCAATATTTTGAATTTATGCATAGTTGGCTCATTTTTATAAGAATCTTAAAATATTTATAACTCGAGAATATTCAACTTATTGGTCATATAAATCTAAAAAACACTCGCACAAATTCCAAAATATTGCATTTGACTTGAGAACATCCACGAGGTTTATATACACTTTGAAATCATTCAAAGAATGATATATTTGCAAAAATACTATGATCATGGGTAGGGGTGTCAAAAATTGAACCGGCACGCCAGCACGACTCGAACTTCATTCGAAAAATTCAGGTTAGGGTTGACACAAATATTTTTTAGGTTAGGTATGGGTCAGAGAGTTCGACCCGTTTATTATTTGGGTCGAGTCGAGTTCGGGTTTAACCTGAAAACCCAAACATGACCGGAATATGCATGAAAGCTCGGGTCGGTAGCGGGTAAACTTGAGTTCGGGTCGGGTTTGAATCTTAGTTTTCGAACATTTATTCGGGTTCGTGATGACTCTATTCGGGTCGGGTCATTTTCGAGGCGGACCCGAACAAGACCAACTAACCTGAATTGACTCCAAAAATCATGGGTTAAATTAAGTTCTATGTTGGGCTTTTAGGAAATAGCATTTTATTCTCTAGCATGTTATATTGCGAATTCAGTGGTGAATAGAAGTATTAAGTCCTTGGGGAGTACTTAAAAATATGCATTTGTCTTTAAGGTTAGCCCCAAATATATTAAATCATTTTGCAAGTGCAAATATTCCATATTATGGTCAATTTTAATAAAATCCAAATGATTAAAAACTAAGTTATTTTAAAAATTTAAAAAGTCCATGTTTGAATCATTCTTCAAACATAAAAGCCTAAATTTGAAATACTTTCCAACTTCAAAAGTTCAAATTTAAATCATATTTTTAGGCCTAAGAGCTAGCCTAAGTTTGAATTAATTTTCTATTTTAAAAGCCGAATTTTAAATCATTTTTCAAACCTAGAAGTGAAATTTTGAATTATTTTCAAACCAAAGAGCCTAAATTTGAGTTATTTTCCAAATTTTCGTAGCCTTCTTTCAAATACTTAAGTTCAAAAAAAGTTCAAAAAAATTTTAGCCATTTTAATAAGTTTAAATAATAGTTTAAATAATCCAAAATTTTAAGTTATCCGCAAGCCCAAGTTACCCAAAATTTCGGCAACCTCCTCGTATCTACCCCGGTTAAGAGGCACTGGAGAGAATGCCAAGCACTAGTCATTGTCATAAGACAATATGGTAGCGAAGCAAAATGTATTTTAGCCCACAATCTATAAGACACGGCGGACTTTTAATTTACCTGCAAAAAGTCAAAGAAAAACATATATTTCCCCACATAAATACTTAAATTTTCATAAACAATAATTAATTCCTTGGACAAGTAATCAGATTTCTCTGGACAAACTTAAATTTTCCTACTATTAAAAAAGGTTTTCCAAAATGAGTATACATTTTTTCCTGAACGGTGCTTCATTCCCTCAACAGGTATTCAAATTTCATAACAGGAGTATTTTAAGAATTTCTCCCCTCCCCATTTATAACTTTACATGTGAAATCAGCAAAATCGACAGTGGTGACAGTTTTAAAACGACAAAATGAAAATAAAAATATAATTTTCTGATCTGATTTTGGGTCTAGTAAAAAAAGGTTTTGAGCTAGGTGTTCAGATTGGGCTTAAAACGTTAGTGAAGAAATGGGATAGTCACTCTACGATTCGGCCTGTAGCAATGCACAAGGAATTTCATCAATTAGGTCTCAAGTTTGGAATTGGAGAAGAGAGTTTGGGGTTGTTCGATCTGAGGAAAACCGCAAAGTGACGGTTAATATTTTAGATTGGAGGCAAGCGCGGGACTGGAAAGAAAAAACTAAGACGGTTTTACGCAAGAAGAGTAGAGAGGAATTACGGGTAGGCTAGGGCTCGTGTGTGAGGATCTCAGTCTAGGTAGAGAAGGATGTGGCTTCCGTTAGAGCTAGGAAAGGCTAGGTTATTTTTTGCGACGACAAGGAAATGGAGAAGCAAAGAATTCAGGTTCAGTGAGGGGTTTAGAACAACAGGAAGGCACACGTGGGCTTTGCAAACAAGGCGAAGGAAGTGGTAGGGAGAGGGAGCCAATGGAAGGAATGTGATTTGGAAAGAAAAGGGAGGCCATTCTCTACAGTTTGTTGTGACCTAAAGGGAGAAATGGAGAGAGAGGTATCTGCGGTTGTGGGTTCAAATGGAAAGAAAGAAGACGAACATTACAGTTTTGAACAGTGTCCCATAGTCATGTGGAAACAAAATGAGAAATAAGGAGATACGAGAACTCTAGCATGAACAGTTACTAATCGTGGGGCGAGATTAAGTATTAAGAATTTTTCAATTAATTTTAAATTTCTCTTCATTCTTTTTATTCAATTTGCAAGGTCACCAACATTGTGTGCATTTGAATCAAGTCCATTAAGCATTATAATAATTTGATCCTTGTAGTACATTTTGGTAATTCATAATGCTCAAGAGAAAATAATAGTATTCTTAGGGCACCCCAAGGTTCTATCAAAACCTTCAGCGTAATTCCTTACATTTTGATGTGTCAACACGATCATCGATTCATTCGCACCATTATTGACATTTATACATCATTTATGGACAGTAGGCATACTATGATGCATCTTTGCCTCTTGAATGTCATTCAAATTGTTCAGTCATGTCACACTTTTTTTTGGTAAATTAAAATGCTTAACATAATGCATAAAGTTTTTATGACCTTCCATTCCGTAGTATATGACCAGTAATTATATTGGAATGTATAGAATTGATATTTATCTCTACAATCACTTATTCATCTATTCGTTATGGTTGATAGATTTGGGGCAATGGCACCTCCCAATTTTTTTTAAGCTCTTTCTGAAAACCTATATGCCTAGTAATCAGTTCCATTATTTGAAGATATGGTGTTAGAAATAATCCAAAAAATAGATTTATCCAATCTGTAGCACACCAAATATTTGATAAAAACTTGGAAAAGCACTTTAATAATAATTAAATTTTGGCACTAATCAATTTGCTTAAACTTTGTAACTTAATTTTATGTCACCTCCACAATACCTCATCAATGAATCCGTAGGCATATTCTATCTGAATATACCAAAATTGTTATTGCCACAATACTTTATTTGAAAAACTCTAAATGTTTTTAGAATAATAGTAAGTTAAAATATTTAACAAAAAGAAATCATAAGAGATACAATCATCAAGTGTGCCACCACGAGCTAAATGCTACAAATATTTTTTGACATCTATCAAAATGTAATAAAGCATTGAAGATCAATAACACCTGCCATATTTTTTGGATAAGTTTTTGTGTCAAGAAGACTGCGAGCCTCACTCAGCAGATGTTATACTAAAGTAATGCACAAGTATGAAACTGCAAAGACTACAAGGCTCACATGGATAGATGTCATGCTAGAGACGCGAATTACATACTTACATTATGGAAGTTCAAAACATGCACACTAATTCAGTTTGTAAATAGACAACATCTCCCCATGAATTTCGATGGTTTTCTTGCATTTAGAAGGTTGTGAGGCTCACCTTGACAGATATTGCAGATGTTGTAATGACCCAAATTTATGTAAATTAATTTAAAAATATTAATATTAAGTTTTATAAAATAATTACAAAATAATCTAATAAATAATTGCCAGAAAAAAAAAATTAAATAAAAATAAACTTTAATTAAACTAATTATATTACTTATTAAACATCATAAATAAATACATATTAAAAAATGGAAAGCTGAACCGATCAACATTGGTTCAACTGAGTCGATGCTAATTAGTTTGTAATTATAAAGGAAAGATTTAGAGAGTGAATCCCATGCAAATTGAGTGAAAGGGAGACAAGAAGACTTGAGATGGAGCGAGAAATGCTTTGAAGGCGTAGCAAACTAGATAGTGAGATCACGTCAAAAGAGCAAGGCATAACATCAATCTCAAGAAGAAAAACATGCGGTGAGCAGAGAAAAAAAGGTGAAATCAAGAAACATTTTGCGATGCAACTGAGCCAAGCTGGCGAGAGGTGTTGATTGTAGTGAGACCTTCAACGTAAAGAAGAATTGAACCTTAGGTTGTCCAGTTGCACCTATTTTTGGAGAAAGAAGTCTAGGGTTTCGTCATCATCTTCTTCTGGTTGTAAGTAAGATTATAAGCCAATATTTTTCTCCGTTTTAACTTTGAAAATGTGGTTTTACCCTGGTTTTAATTAATTATAGTTTTCTCTTTTATGTTATATGATGTGTTCTAATAGAATATGACATCCTAGTTGATTAAACAGATAAATAAAGAACCTGTGCTTACCCTTGTTGAGCCTTATTGAACTCAATCAACATACTAAATTACACATCGCCACAAAGTTGTAAGCCATTTTTAGACTTGCTATATCCTTGAGATCGTGAGTCCCACTTATGAGTCTTTCAAAGAATGTAAACCCAAAACCCCGACTACTAAAGCCAACATAAATCATCAAAGCTTTCAAACTGATTTGACTAATTGTTCCATCATTGGGCTTTCCAAGGATGTAATCCCCAAGCCAAACTCAGGCAAACTCTTATAGTAACAAGCCCATCAATTACAAAAAAAAAATCCAGCAATTAAAGTCAAAGGTCCCAAATAAGCCTTTTCAAGACATCACATTATTTCTTTAAGCCATCACTAATCATGTTAATTAATGCTGAACTATAAGTAACGTTGTTATTTGCTATGAATTATTTAGTGAAGATTGATATAGCCAGCCCTCCGCCAATGAATGGATTGGCATCAACCTCAAAAGCACGCATTAACCCCAATCTTCTTGGAATACTTCAGATGAAGCAACCCATGGTTGCTAATCGAATTCCCTAATTATTAAGGCTAAAAGCGCTCTAACGTTGATAGATAAACCCAGGATGATTAACCATGAAATCAAGATCGGGGGGTCAGTTTTCACCCTCCCAATCATTCTATATCAATCAAACTTAAATTTAAATGTAAAATTTGAAACTAAAATTAAGTCTATGCAAAATTCTTAATCAGTTCTTATACCACTTCGACAAGGGGTGATTAATTATAAGGATTTGCACGCCCAAAAAGTTTAACTCTAAATCTAAATAAGCCATATTGTCATCACTAAAAACTTCAGCAAAAACAACCAAATCTATTTCAAGCAAAATTGTTCTCGAATTTCACTTACACATCAAGAAGACTTTAGGTTTGAGGTCAATTTTCCTAAGTGATCATCCAATTATCCTTAGCCAACCATAAATCATATTTAATAATCTTCCTTCCATTGATGCTTACGACCTAAATAAAATATGTTAAACAAATTAATATCACTATCTATATTGTGAATACTAAGAATTTTGAAAGTCCATAGGTGTCCATTTGTATTTGTCATGTATCGTCCGCTTAAAAGGTATGTATCATGAACGAAGTCTGTTAATGGATCCAGTTCATATTAGCTCAAATCCCACCCAGCTCCAATCCAAAAAATATGTCAAACGAATTAAAATTCAAATCGGAATAGGTTTGACCCATATCCAATCCAGGAACCATGTCAAGTCAGGTTAATCAAATAAAATTTTGGATTTACTTGAAAATGCTTCAACTCCTATATAAGGAGAAAGTATGAATGTCAGTAGGCTCAATCATAGAAATTGAGAAAGAGATAGAAGTCCTAATGATCTTGTTGATGACAATCCTTTTAATGATAACATATTTATTTGATATTATTAGGAAGATAAATTAAAGATCTATTAAATGATAAATCAAATAATATAAATGTAAATATGAAAAACATAACTATAGACTACGTATAAAGGGGATACTTGTCAGAAATTAAGGTGTTATGGTATAGAACCTAGGTACTATACCCACATACAAGGTAGATCAATCCAAACCAGTACCTAACCCATCTCATGATAGATAGATCGAATTGAGTTTCCAAATCAGGAAATTAATTTATTCACTTTGTTAATTGAATCGATGTTCAAATCGATTGTACCTCTATTACTATGTCAATAGGACAAATACTTCAAACTGAGTTACAACCGAACCCATTGACAAGCCCATCTTGAAAAATTCAATATCCTTAGTTGTATTGATGTTAAAATAAACAAATCAAATAAATTCACAGAGCCCAAAACCATGGTTGAAGATTTTGATAATATTTTTTACAATCTTACCTGATTTTGAAGCAGGGAAAGAAATTGAGTCACTAATGGTTGAGGTATGGTAGTACGAGAAGAAATTATGATGAAATTAATGAAGTATGAGTATAACAATCGCACAAATAGGCAAGAATGTAAAATTGAATGAGAGAAAAGCAGGAAGCATGGTTTTGAAGTAGTTTAAAATATGCTGCTGTGTGGGAAATGGCCAGAGGCTGCATGGAATAAGTTGGTGAAAGACTGGACACAGCTATGAATGCATGTCTCGCTAGAGAGAAAGGTGTTGCAGTGCAGCTAGGGTATCAAATCGACTTGCAACTAATAAGCAATGAATGCAAAGAGGCAGTGCAAAAGAGTGAGTGCAGCTGAAGACATGAGGCGAACATGAGCTACAAAGCACATGATCCTCGAAGCTATAATATCAATTCATAAAAAGCCACCAAGAAAATAGAAGACATCGGGAGCGAAGTTAGGGAAGGAACCTTGTTATTCAATTCATCCATATATCCTATTCATAATAGTAAATTAACAAAGATAAAGTTAAGTATTCTGATCAAATTTAATCTCAATTAATTAAAAATTAAAACAATATCATCAAAAGGAAAAGTTAATTCTACTAAAAAATTAATTAAATATAAAATTCTAATTTAAACAAAATAAATTCCAAAATACTAAAAAAAATAGTAAATCTAATTCTTTGGTTGCAACGCAGACATACCTCTCTTAGCTTCTCTGGGCCCACTTCCATGAGCTCTTCGATGGTGCTGTAATAATCAAGATCGATAACAGACTCCTGTGACTGAATATGTCCATTATCCATATCTTTATTTTCCCATCCAGGGATCTTGCCATCAGCCCATCGATCCTCAAACTCTGACTCGACCTGCAATAAACCTAGTAAGTAATACATTTAACATACATACACACACACAGAGAGATACATATATATATATTTTTTTTTTTCTTTTTTTTTTAAGAAAAAGTCTGAGGGCAAATATATTAATACGAAAAAGAATATATATATATATATATATATTTCTATATTTCTATGTACATTGTGGAAGAGCTTCATTGTGATATGGTTTAATGGGGTGGCAGTTAGGTTTTCATGTAATTTTCTACCAGCAACAAGAAATATAAGATGAGAAGACTTTGATTACCCTTAACATCAGACATAAAATAAAAATAGATAAAAAATGGAACAGGACTAGATTGAGGGCTAACTATCACAAATAAAAGGTTCCTTGCCATCGAGGCCACAAAGTCTATTCTTTGGGACAATGACATGAGTGAGGTATCCATTCTCATAAATTAGGCGACATAATCTAAAACATTAAATACAGTCTCAAGAAAGAATTTCAACCATAATTCAATAATTCGCCCACAAACCATTCAACAAAAAATGTAGTCCATGCATAGAAAGAAAATCAAAAATATATGTCAAAACAAGTATCATCAGAAAAATATTTAATAGTAAAAATTCGTAACTTTGTTTTAAAAATAAGAAGGAAGCTAATACAGTGAAGACTAATCATTATCAACATCATCAACCTCATCTGAACTATTGGGCGGCTGCTCAATGAGTCCCCTTGCATACATATTCCCTACAAATTCTGTTAAGCTAGACCGGCTAGACCATGAATGGAAAGTTAGCCTTTCATGTAATTTGCTATCAGATATATCAACAAGATTTTTGTTCAGCAAGAAATATAGGACGAGAACACTTCAATTATCCTTAACATCGCACATAAAATAAAAATAGATTAAAAAAGGAGCAAGGCTAGCTTGAGGACTAACTGCCACAAATAAAAGGATCTTTGGGAAGATGCCATGAGTGACGTCTCCTTTCTCATAACTAAGGCAAAATAATCTAAAACATGAAATAAAGTCTCCAAAAGGAACTTCAACTATAATTCAATAATTCACCCACAAACCATTCAACCAAAAATGCAGTACAAGCTTTGAAAAAAAATCATAAGAATATGTCAAAACAAGTATCTTCAGGAGAATATTTAATGGTAAAAATCACTAACTTTGATTCAAAAAAAAAAAAAAGAAAAAAGAAAAAAGCTAATGTACAGTGAAGCCTTATCATTATCTACATCATCAATGGTATCTAAACTATTGGGTGGCCGCTTAATGAGCCCCCATGGATACATTTTCCCTACAATTTCTTTTAAGCTAAACCTGTTAGACCATGAATGGAACGTTAACATGGTTCAGTTTGGTGAAAAAGACAGAACTGGTAATGAAGTGGTGGAAAAAATGACAAAAGTGAAAAACTGAATCATTCGTGATTTTTAAGGGCCGGGTGGGCCTTTATTTGATAATAAATTAAGTCCAAATAGAATATGTAAGTATGTATCTATCTAT
>NEWO01000078.1:802368-818744 GCA_003013225.1 Phalaenopsis aphrodite
CATTATGCATTGTGTCCAACCAGACTTCAGTAACATCAGGTAAAGTAATATCTCTTTTCACAAGTATTATGGTCATAGAAGGTATGGTAAGGTTAAAAGTGGGTAGATCTAGCTTCATAGGGTCTCCAAGTATGGCACCAATAGAGTAGAGAACTTGATGATAAAAAAAATGCAGCTTGAGACCAGGTAGACTAAACCATACCGATACAGTAGAAGGTTCATGATTGGGGTCAAAATCAGGAGACCACTTGAGTAGCTTCATTGGTTTACCAGCAATGTGAAGATATTTTTTTGGAGAAAATACAAGTGTAGTCTTCAGGCACGGTTAACTGAATCAAAACATGTCTTCCATCCATGAATCTCACTTCTCATTTTCCTGTTAATTTGAGGTTTCCATACATGGGTGTTCCCACTGAAATTTCCCGATGAGAGCAAATTTGAATTTGTCAGTCAAGGTTGAAATTTCTGACTCAGAGAAAAATAATGTTGTCTTTCCACTCTTCCTGCTTGCATTCTTAATAAAGGGGCAGTCACATGTACCATCACGATTCTCCTTATAACTAGAGGGGAAGACAACCGTCGTCTCCCCCTGAAGATTACCCACAATGTGAGCAAAAGAGGTTTTACCAGGCTCAACCGAAGAAAGAGGAACTCAATCACAGCAAAGAAAAGCCTTGCAAGTCGGGCCAAGGGTAAAAAAGACGAGCAAAAAAAGACGAACTGCAGATGTCGAAACCGCAGCGGAAATCTCAGCAAACCGCAGCTAGACTTGGCAGAAGACACGAACCACAGAAATGGCGAGGAGGAAACGACGAAACCGCAGAAGCACGCCGCAATTTCGTCGTTGGGCGCGAAGCAGCACGAAGCAAGGGCGAGTAGCTTCGTGCTTGAAAATGGAGAACTGATTGAGCCTTGAAGCGAAGAACCGGCACAACAAACCCTAGTCGAGCAGCTCTGGTGCTAGTTTCCCTAGTCGTTCGAAGGTAATTGATTCAAACATTCTTTGCTTTCATCTTTGATTATTTGGTCGTCAAAATAGTTTCAAAAGCCTAGTTAGTATATCCTAGTATTCTAGAAAAATATTTATGCATATATATAGGCGCGCGCGCGCACACACACACAGATATATATATATATATATATATATATATATATAAATATATATAATTTAATTGATTCAAATATTTTTTGCTTTCATCTTTGATTATTTGGTCGTCAAAATAGTTTCAAAAGCCTAGTATTCTAGAAAAAAATTTCTGTAGTTTTGTTTGTTTGATAAAAAAATAAAATATCTAAATGTCACTAAAATGTATCGATATATTTTGGTATTTCAATAAAAATTTTATTTTAATTTAAATTATTACATTTTTACCATCTACTTATATATTTGCATCTCCCTCTCTCTCCATGTGTGTGTGTGTGCGTGCGTGCGTGTGCGTGTGCGTGCGTGTGTGCGTGCGTGTGCGTGCGTGCGTGTGTGTATATATATATCAATCACTTGTAATCACTCATCACTTCTATGAGAAATTTCAGCAGTACAAGAGTTGTTTTTCACAATTTTTGAGATTGCTAAATAATAAAATATAAAATATTAAAAAAAAAGCTGATAGTGGACATGTATGTTAGTAGCAATAACCAAAAAAAAAACTCAAGCCTCAAATAAAAGAACTAAAATTCGCAAAAGAAACCTTTGAAAATATTCTTCCGAGATCTTTCAGCGGCTCTGTACGCTCAAAATATGATATAAGATACTCCAGAAGGTGCGTCAAGTAGTCTTTGTAGTGCCTGCAATTTTTATTGCACATATTAATGCACTGTAATGAAAACAGCACACCAGCAAAAATATCATTTTGAAGTCTAAACAATGAAGGAACTAAGAAAAAAACCAAATTTTCTCACAATAGTTTTCATGTGGAACCAAACTGCAATCAAAAGATGAGTTAATTAAGATATATTGAATGTAAACTCTTTAAATCTTGGCATTGAACAGAGCAAATAGAAAAAAATGTTGATAAGAAAAGTATTTTTGAGAGGTTTTTAATCCTTCAGCTTTATTTAGGCGCCTTTTGGGGCAGCTTATCCACTGCGGCAACGCTTTGAAGACGCCGCCTCATCGTTTGAAAACTGCGTTAGAGCAGCTTATCTGAAAACACATATGATTTTTTTATACTAAACGCAGAGCGCAGCCCGCATCACTAGATAAGCACAAGCCGCCCCAAACGCACCCTTACAGAGCAAGAAAAATTAGTGGATTATCACTTGGTCAGGAGGGCAGCTGTGACTACAGGATCCATCCACCAGCCAACTATTAGCTCGCCATTAATCCCAACGAGTTAATCAAGCGACAAGCAAATCTAAACAGGATATTCTTAGCAAACATGAACTCAATAATAATACATGGAATTCCCCAAATGTAGACTACCTTGTTAGCTTTAGGTGGCGAGGAACCTTGTGGAACTGAGAAAACATATCCAGGAATGCTGAATATTCAATAGGCTCCCCAAACTTTGAGTTAATATACTCATTATATAACTCATGCATGTCAAGATACCGACCAAAAGCTTCCTGCGTACATATCAGAATCGGTTATAGTAAAGTTCACATATAATTCAACAGTATTTAGTGTCAGAGATTGCAGGTTGGGCGTATAATTATAAGTTGACTGATGAATGATGGGTAAAACGCAAAAAAAAATAAATAGAAATAAATTGTGAAACAAGAGGATAACATAGATCCAAGTAGATTATTTGTTGTCTCTAAGGCTGGTCAACAGCAGCCTAAATCTTACCATGCATGCCAGGATGATCCTACACCCAAAATCATAAAATCCTGCAGAAATTAAAATACATATATCACAACACAGCTTCTAAATTGATATCTCTGCTCTGGCAAATCCAGGTAAAAGCAAAACCATTAGTACTAGAACAGCATACCGAAGCTAAAATGGACAACAATAGAAAGAGCCGAAATCATTCATTCATGATGGACTCATCTACACAAGTATTCACAACTTAAAATGAGAAAACGGTGCCATTGTTGACTGGTAGTACTCATCACACTATATAACTTTGATGCATTAAAATTTAATTATTTAACTAGCAAAAGCTCACAAAAGATAACACACTAACAACAGCATTCTTGTCCTACATGGTTAAATATACAAGCAGAAAACTACATAATCTCAATTCCTCTAGGTTCCGGTCTCCACAAGTTTGAAAAAAATTAACAAGATCCGCAAGGAAAAAAATCTACCATCTCACAATTGCTATTACTAAAGCATCAAAAATACCGCCCATGGATATCACAAATGCAAAAAACAGTAGAATTTTTAGTTTGTCTTATCCACATTAAAGCACAGGTAAAAAATAAACAAGAGTTAAAATGAAAAAAAAAAAATTGCAGTTTCCTACTTTTAATGAAGGGAAAAATCAATAAGAATAAGAATGAAAAGATAATTTGCATCTTCCGATTTTGAATTTTATATTCCTCCTTATAGCTTCCATGAATAGAAGAATCAATAGGGTCAAGAACAATCATAGGTTGCCTTCCTGTGACCTTGAGATGATAGGTTGGAACCATGGAAACAAATTATCAACAATGAATAAGGATGCATACACCAACCTTCCCACACTCCATACGGATGAAAAGCCATATGCACTAGATATGCCCTTTCTAAAGAGAAGATTCATAGAAATAAAGCAGGGAGAGAGAACGGATGTAAGAAGAGCATAGCAGCACTACCACCAATTAAATCCACTACAATTATATGCAAGCATATCATTAAGAACAATCTAAAGAAAAAATATGTAACAATGCAGATGTTGAATGCATCTCGTATGACTGGATTGCCTGCTCCAAGAAGCATTCACTCGATTGTGTCAGCAATAATTTGGAAAAAAAAACAGCACCCAGTTAAATTTGTAAAATTGCTACAAACTTAGATAGGTTATAGACAATGAAAATGGTATTCAGATGCCCATAGAAGATGATATTTACCTCGCCGCTAAACTCAATGTGTGGTTCTTCTTTAAGCAACTCCTCAAACTCCTCAGTAGGATCAATAACACGTGCAAGTGGGTGGCGCCTATGGTATTCTCGAATCTTCAGTTGAGTTCAGAAAAATGAAAAATAAATGACATTATACAAACAATGTAAAAAAAATAACCATCAAAACTCTTCAAGCGTGATGAATAAATTTAATCGCAGCCGAATACATACTTTCATAATATATTCATCACTTCAACAATATTAATTAGAAAATATGGCTAAAACTTTAGAAAACAATAAAAATGAGATTGAATTAATAGATTCCTATTTAAAATAATTTAAATTCTATTTGAGTTTTTCAAGCTACTTAAACAAGTTAAAGGAAAATATTTGGAGAAAAAATGTGTGCAGTTGTAGGAACATTCAAAATAATTTTATGTTTACCTAAATATGATCCAATAAATCTAGAGGCTCATAGAATCGATGAAAACAAACAAAAGAATTAGGTTTTATATGTCTGAGGATTAAAAATTTTCTCTTTTTTTTTTAGATCCAATAACAAGTAACCTTATTGTTTTTAACAAAATAAAAAACAAACAATAAATGTTCGTATGCTGGAACAGATCCATCAGCTAGATTCCCATGGGATTGAGTTCAACGATAATTCAGGAAAAAGCAAATCCCTTGAACATCCCCAATGTGTAAGAGAATTCAGGAACAGTATTCCATAAGTTGGATTAGATTTGGTTTAAACAAAGTTGTGCTAACTCAAAACCACAGTTTAACTATATCAAGGGTTTAGATTTTGTACCTATGAAAGTCCCTAAAATTAATTACCCCTCCTACGCACAAGAACTCGCAGCAAAAGAGCTTTTTTAGGCTAAAATTCAAAATAACATGTGAATTCAATTAAAGTAATTTGAGTGGTGCAGGTGAACCCGAATAAGATCCTATGTTTCCATCACTCGGGTTGAACCATGGTTTAAGCATACTAGCAGCAGAAGACTTAAAACAATAATGTCCAAAGAGCCTAATTATCAATCATGGGTCGATTTTTACACTCAGTCTCACGAACAACCAAGGTAGAAGTATGCATGTGTATCAAAGAAATGTTTTGAGATTAATACCAAATCTTTTAGTGACAAAGGATAAAAATTACATTAAATATTTTAAAATCACAAAGCAAGGTGTTTTGTAACTCAAAGGTACAAGTAAGGACCAGCAATTACTCAGAGGTATGGCAAAACTATAAATGCTATAAATTTCAATTTGAAATGAAGATATATCTCAGAAGTATGGGATTTTAGTTTGTCTGATTTTAATTGAAATATTTGATTTTCAATGGTGGGCTTGTAAACATGAGAATTGATGAAAGTTTTGGTTGGGGTGTGCTTTACATCTTGAAAGCCCAGGGTTTGATTGAACGGGTTAGTTTTGTCCAGACTCAAATTAGTAAAAATGGTTTGATGAGCTAATTGGTATTGTGTTGTTCCCATTAAATAAACTTGTCTTGGCAGACTTATTGGCTTCATATCATCTTGATTAAATTGGATTGGAAATTTTATCCATTAAAAGGCTCATAATTGACACTTGCAAACAGAAAGAAGAAGAAGACCAATAATAAGCCTTATAAAATTATATTATAAATTAGAGATAAAGTTAGGCCCAACTTGTAGATCTTAAACTTTGCATTATAAGCAAGTAAAATAATACATTGGGTTATCTTGATTTAAGTTTTTGACGTAGCGCAAATTTTAATGCATATATTAAATTTAGGACTCATAAGGACCCTTGAATTAATGACTTTTGATGTATATTGAGATCAAATTCCAGTTCTTGATCTAATTTTTGGACCAAATGAGTCAAAATTACATTAAATTGAGATGTTGGGTGGAGGCGTTACAATAATTTGGTCTAAAAATGAACATTTGATCATTCATTACCCTTGTGGAAGACATTATAATCCTCTTGAGTCACTGCAAGTATCAACTAGAACCCTTCAATTAAGTTTAAGAATATTAAATGTTGAAGAGATTACTTGCAGGCATTTTGATGCATTGAAGTGATCATTTATTCGTTGCAGTAACTATTTGATGTTGTGTGTCATCCATGGACGCCAATTATGTCCATAAAGTATGCCCACCCTTAAAATATCATTTGAATCATTTGGATTCACAGTATAATCTCTAAAGAAGATTAAAGTATATGGGGCATCGCTCAAAGTTTATGTTATCTTTCCTTTTAAGCAAAGGATCGGTATATTACACTTAAGAGTATGTAGAATTTATTTTTTTTATAAGAGAATTATTATGTTTGACAATTTTGCAGCACAATCACAAACAATATTTCGTTTAAAACCACAACGTAAGAATCTACATGTTCAGAGTATTCGTTGAGGCAGGTTTGATACAATATTTGAATTGTTGAAGACTTATAGAAATCCCAAAAGTGCTGGTAGAATCCGCTTCCTAGTATTTATTAAGGACATAGAGGTTGAACTTTCATAACAAAAAATTTGGCCCTAATCATTTCTTTATCAAGCAACCAAGGAAGCCGCAAGTTTGTAACCAACTTTATGTCTCTTCACAAATTTCAGCATGAGAACATATTTATTTGAACACATGCAGATTTTTGCTTCTGAGATAATGTATATATTTGAGACAACAACAACAGCAACAATAACAACAACAACAACAACAAAAACAAAGCCTTAATCCCACCACATGGGGTTGGCTACATGAATCCAATTTCTCCATTGCGTCCTATTTAGTGTTATATTTTCATTTAGTTCTAATAAATTAAGATGCCTTTGAGACAGCTTAAATAAATTTAAATTAATGATGAATTCAAAATTTTAATAGAAATATGTCATTAGAAACCTATTGATTAAATATGAATAAAGTTTTGCACAGCCTTGGCATCACCAATCTTCATGAAATTAAATTGAGACTATTTCAATACGTTTTGGAAGTGTAGTAAGGAGTTATAGATGTTTAAAGTCATATAAAAAAGAAAGACACCACTGCTTAACCTTTGGATAATTTTATATCAAAACGATTACAAGGAGTGCTTTAAGCACAGCACAATTTACGCTACAAGAAAGGCTTCGAGTCCCACCCCAACAGATACCATAACGAGGTCTTGCAAAAACTCTTAGGTTCACCCAAAAAAGTCATAATGGCATGAGACACGATAGATGTCACAATTCGGCCAATTAACTGAAAGAGCTGCTATAGAAAGCATTTTAATTAGCAAATAATTTTTTTTTACTTTTCAGGTTAATACCTCGTCTTTTGTACATAGATCTTTTATATTATTCGTCTTATTCAAAAAATTAAACCTGAAAAAATATTTAACGCAATGAAATGAGCTAAGATAACCCAATGGAGCAATCAATCAAGAAAAAGAAAATAATATGCATGTTGGTCTCTACTAATATATTCTAAATAATCATATAATAATTAATAATCTATATACTTGATATTTGCTCGTGAAATAAATCTAGAATTTCTACATGTATTCTCTTTTATATTACTTTTCAATTTATAATCTCTTAAACTTTAGTATACTTCATATTCTTACCTTTCATATCCTTCTTAGGAGCAACATCGAACATAATCTAATACACCCCTAACTGATATCATTTCAATGGAAAAACAGTTTATGATGTTTTGAAGTAGATTACACAATTGCTTGAGGTGGAAAAGTGTTAACTCGCCCATGACCGATATTCTCTAGTTAGCATGGCAGTTAGCAGTCTAAATATCAAAATTGTTTAAGATGATAGAAAAATATCTACATGTGTGGGTACACTGACGTCTCAAGCATGCACCATAAAGGGGTAAACTTCTCTTAGCATGCACATGCAAACATTCATATATACATTAATTCATTCTTCATATTATGCATTCTTTTCTTATGAAACATTTTTTACCTCTACATACTGATTAAAAAGTACAAAGTTACTAAATCTAAAGGTCATGTAATAAACTGATATATGCACATATACTTAAATCTACATATCATGTAATCATATAACCACTTTGAAAAATTATAATGCAAATGTTTTTAAAGCGGAACAATATGAAGAGTCAATTATAACTTAAGTCTCAATGATATATAATATAAAGTGCGAAAAACTAAAATCAAAAAATATTTAGAGTAAAAATTATTACTGTAATTTAGAAGCATACTTATTCAACTTGATCTTATTTGATGATTCTTGAAGACACTTAATCTTTGATTTCCTACCTTATTTAGTGTCTATAAAGAAAAAAATAACATTATGTTTATTTAATTCTCTTAATCATCTTAATTCTATAATTATTCTCAAAATCCTACAGTAGTTCTCAATTACACTTTAAATATGGGCATTTCTAATTAAAAGACATAAGTAAAACTTCCCTTGGTTTCTCTTTTATTTTCCTAGAATAAAATAGCTCCTTCCACCTTCTGCCAAAATCCAAGATCATTCAATAAAACTTAATTACTAATCATAATTATCAATATCAATTTAAAGCAATCACTTCTAACTAAACATAAAGCCCTAATGATTTATGTTGATAAATCTTCTCAATTTTGTATCCAAATATTCTCTACCTCAAATTTATAACATTGATAAGCAACAAAACTTATTTTAATACATTTATTTGACTATAATTAACCTACAATTAAACACTTATCTTTAATGACGTCACAACTTCTCTCTTCAATTCGAATAATCATGTATCAAAAAAAAATTTATTAAATAAAACACAACAAATAAAACCCTAACCTGCTTTTTTCTTAAATGATTGGTTTGGTTGCCTCCTGCACAAGATTCGCAAGTAAAATCGCTTTCCTTTGCTTGTTTCAACTTCCCTTTGCATAAGCAGCGTCAACCCTCTTCTCGCACACTTCTGCACACTGCTCCATACCCTTTCACACCTCAAAATCACTCGTAGCCCTCGATTTTTTCTTCCAAACCTAACTAATGTTCGAGATCGAGCGTCTCTACAAGAGGAAATTCCTCCTTGAGTCGATCATGATTTTCTCGAGAGCAGGACGCTCATCTTGCACTCAACTCCTTCCTCTCTATCCCTTGACAGCTTCCCGTTCAAGTTGTCACCAGCTTCACATGACAAGGTGAGGCACACATTTCTTTCCCCTTCTCCTCCTTTTTCTTCCTTTTTTCCTCTTCTGTCGTTGATGTTGCTTCTTCTTCTTCGTTTCTCTAAGTTTCGTTCGCTCAGTTTGAAACGAAACAAGGATAAATCCTTATTTGATATCCTGCAAGCACGACAAAGTGAGTCTCACAAGATTATTCACGTTGTCACCAGCATTGCATGACAAGATGAGTCACACATTTCTCTCCCCCCCCCTCCGCCTCCTTACTCTCACTTTTTCCTTCTTCCATCGTTGTTGCTTCTTCTTTGTTTTCTTTTCTCTGAGTATCACTCGTTTCTTGCCTCTCATTCGGTTTGAAACGAAATAAAGATAAATTCTTGTTACACTTCTCCTCTAAACAACGGTGGCATAGGTAAATTGTTATTTTTCTTTTTTTAGCCGGTTATTACAATCTCCTCTCATAAAAATTTCATCTTCAAAATTTAAGAACTTCTGATAACACATTTCACATTATGTAACTAATATATAACCATCCAAATTATCATGAAAGTCAAAATCTTGTTATTTATTATTAAAAGTAAATACAGTAATTAAAATATTTGAGATTAGATAATACAACCAACAATCCTCTAATACTATGATAAATTAAATTACATCTAAAGCTTTACGCTCAACTTCTAAAATAAAATATATAAAGATTCTCTACTAACATAATGCCCACTTAACAAATTATTCGTCAAGCTCTATGCACCAGCATCAGTGGCAACAAGTTCTTCAAGCTCCTAATGAGCTAAGGAAAAAACTCTTGGTCGAATATTCTGTTTTGGTTGCTCCTTATGAATTGCTATACTAGCTCTTGTCATCCTTTGTTGACCATTTCTAAAAGTAGATCTTTCCTAAAAATTTCTTAGAGTTGAATCCATTCATGAGATAGCATTTGGTGTGGATCCATTTAGTGTGAATCCTTGAGCAGACTTAGAGCAATTCCTCATCTGATGTCCATACTGTCTGCATAAATAGCATACATTCAAATTAAATAAGCATTCACCACAATGTTGTTTCTCAAGCTTAACACATGATTCTACAGTTTTGTTGCTAGCCTTACTAACTCCATCAGCATAGCAATTTATCTTCTTCTTATTAGACTCCAGAATGAACTATTGGTGTCAAATCTTTGAAGTTCTCCCTCTTGTGTATGTCTTCACGCTTCTAAGTCTAATGAAAATCCATTTTTACCCGCCTATCCCACTCAACTAGCATTTAATAGCCTCCAATCCCAAGTAGCACTAGCGGTTTTCTGATTGAATCCTTTAGTCCAAAAAAATAAACCTATGACACTTCTCCATAGCATTTGGAACAAACTAGGATGCATCCCTTTAAAGTATAGTGAACTTTTTCTCGTACTGCATTATCGCATGATCACCCTATACCAGATGGATAAACTTGTCATGCTTCAGTCTCCTGATTGACAGTGGTACAAGCCAAACTCCAAAGATTGCCACAAACTCCACCTACTACACCAAGTTGCTAGTTATATCTCCAAACTCCTCCTGTATATGTCTTTGTCGCCATCTCTCAGCTTCTCCCTCAAAAGAAAAAAATGGCAAATGTAACACTCCTCTCTAGTGGACAAGACAACCCATCTATATTCTTCTCCACTCCAATCATCCAACTCTCAGCCTCTACTGGACTTCCTTAAGAAAGGAGAGGGTACCTCATATTCTGAAACTAGCTTCAAATATTTGTCTATCTGGCCTCTCCCACTAGAATTGGCTTGAAACTGAAAATTCTTAAACATGTGAGTCACTGCAATCATTAACTCAACAAAAGCATCAACATTCATTTAAAAAAAAACATCAGTATTCAGTGTAACATTATACGGTATATCAAATTCTACATAATCACATCTTCCTCATAATCATTCATAATTTTGAAATAACAACAAATTAATTTAATTAGATTTGGCTAAATTTTAATTTTTATTATTTATAACTTAATTCAATCATCCTAATGGCTCTATCATTGAGCATCATTTTGTTTAATCTAAACATTGGCTTTGATATCACTTTTCTTACGACTCAGCACGGGGCTTAAAATTAACCAAAAAGATAACAGTCGGACACTGAAATTAAACTCTCCATAACTAACAATTTAATATCCAAATTAACCTGAAAAGACACTAAAGAAAACAATTTAACCAACAGATAAAATTTTTACCTTTTAGGTTGTTGAGCTCACATTTTGCACATAAAATCTCTTCTAGAAATCATCTTATTCAAAAGTTAAAACTTTAAAAAATATTAAAATAAGAGATGAGTTATCTAAGATAACCCAGTAGAGCAATCACACTACTAAACTATAATAACTTAAAAATTTTAATAATATAAATGTTGAACTTTACTAATTAATTTTAGAAAATCATATAATAATTTATAATAGTTACATACTTGATATTTGCTAATCGAAAAAATCTAGAATTTCTACATGTGTTCTTTTTTATATTACTTTTCAATGTGTAAGCTTTTAAGCTTTAGTATGCTTCATATTCTTAACTTTTATATCATTCTTCAGAGCACTGTTAAACATAATCTAATACACCCATGACTGGTATGATCTCATCGTTATAATGGTCCATGGTCTAAATTATACAATTGTATGAGGTGGAAAGGTGTTTACTTGCCCCTGGCCGATACTATCTCTTCCACCAAGCTGGCAGTGATCTAAATATCACAATTGTTTAGAGTAGTAAGAAAAACTCTAAGTGTGCAAGTACAATGGCATCTAATATTTGTATCATAAAGGGTTAAACTCCTCTTAGAATACACATACAAGCATTCATATACACACTACTTCATTTTTCATATCATATATTATTTTCTTATGAAACACTTTACCTATAATTACCTGATGAATTAATGCAATCTTACTAAATCTATATGTCAAGCAAAAAACTATTATGTGCTCCTATATTGTAATGCACATATCATGCAGTCCTATAAAATCTTCTTAAGAAAAATATAATGCAACTATTTACAAAGCAGAATAATATAAAGAAACAATTATAATCTGCCTCAATAATGTATAACATAAAGTGTGTAAAAGTAAAATCATAATACATTTACAAATAAAAAAATTCTACTGTAATTTAGACACATAATAACTTGTCTCGAAATTATTTAATGATCCTTGAAGGCACTTAATCTTTGATTTTCTCCCCCGGTTAGTGTTTATAAAGGGAAAAAAACATTATGTTAATTTTATCATCTCTCTTAATCATCCTACTACTATAATTAGTCTCAAAATCCTAAAATGTTTCTTCATTACACATTATTTTAAGCATTGACATATCCTCTAATTAAAACACATACAAGTAGAACTTACCTCGATCTCTCATTTGTTTTCCTGCAATATCATAGACCCCTCCACCTTCTAACACAAGGACTTCAACTTGCTAAAATCTGATATCATTCAATAAAACTTACTATTCATAATTAGCAATATCAATTTAGCAATCACTTTTAATTTTAATAGGAAACCTAAATATGATTTATATTGCTAAATCTTCTCATTTTTTAATTTGAATATTCTACACCTCACATTTCTACATTAATATAAAACTTATTTTATACATTTATTTGACTATAATGAACCTTCAATTAATAATCACCTTTAATGACGTTGGAACTTCTTATCACTTCAATTTGAATAATCCTCTATCAAAATTTTCTAATTAAATAAAACTTAATATTAACATTTAATAAATTTCAATAATTAATCAATCTAAATAAATATAATAGATTAAAACCCAATCGGCTTTTTTCCTTGAAAGCTTGGTTTGGTTGCCTTCTGCGCAATATTCTCAAGCAAATTGCTTTCTTTTGCTTGGTTCAACTTCCTTTCGCATAAGCTATGCAACCCTCTTCTCGCAAGCTTCTGCACACAGCTTCAAAGCCCTTCCTTGCCACAAAACCACTCCCAGCACTCGGTTCTTGCATTTAGGCCTAGAAAATGCTCGAGATCAATCGTTTGTACATGCGAAAAATTTCTCCTTGAGACAATCATGTTTTTACCAAGCGCAAGAATCTTCTCTCACACTCACCTACTTCCTCTATGTCATCAAATCCCCTTCGACCGCTTCATTTCGTCGTCAGCTTCACATGATCAGGTGAGTCGTGCCTCTCTCCCCTTTCTCCTCTCCTTTCCCTTTCTTTATCTTTCTTTTGTCGTTGCTTCTTCCTTCTCTAAGTCTCGCTCGTTTTCTTCCTCTCTCGTTCGATTAGAAACGAAAAGAGAGGCTAAATACTCGTTTCATTTCCTGCAAGTGACACTTCTCCTCTAAGCGAAGCTGGCATGGATAATTATTTTTTTTTTACCAATTATTACAGCAAGTCAAAGATAGTGAAGAGTTCAATAAGGTTAAACTTGACATAATTGCAAAAATTTTGGCATTTTTTTCTCTTATAGATATTGTAATTGATATGCCTATATAAAAGAAACAAAATTTTGGATTTATATGTAAGTGAGGCTAAAGTGCACGAGAGTGAGAGAGAGAGAGAGAAGAGGACATTAGTGTCAAGAGCATTTTTCTCTTATAGATATTGTGCAAGTTCAAGAGAGAGAGAAGAGGACATTAGTGTCAAGAGCACTTTTCTCTTATAGATATTGTGCAAGTTCAAGAGATTGAAGAGTTCAAGGAGGTTATACTTGATATAATTGCATAAATTTTGGTATTTCTCTTATAGATACTACAATTGGTATGTCTATATAAAAGAAGTAAAATATTTTACACATATGGGTGAGGCTAGAGTGCACGTGAGTAAGAGAGGAAGAAGGGACATTAGTATCAAGATCACAACCAGTTATAGCATGTGAGCTTTTGAGGGAGGATTCAACGAGCATGTAAAGCAAGAGAAGGATCAATAAGTGTTTTTGCTAAGATCGATGTTCAGAGCAAGCACAAGGAGAAGATCAGGCGAAGGGTCGGGAAAGATAAACAAATAACGAAAAACAAAACGCATGCCCATGAGGGACATAAGGATAGAGGGAATAGTAGGCGCATAGAAAAGAGAGGTGTTGAGACACGACATTGGAGTAAATAAGACAAGAAAAACAAGTAAAAGGGATAAATAATAAGGCATAATCAATGCGCTGATAAGGAAATATCATGTTGAGTGAGTCATTGACACGGACCATCAAATGCACATGTATGGGAGGCAAATTGCAAGAGGAAGGGAGTTGCATTGTGAATTGGAAGGAACAATACAAATAATAGAAACACAAGTATAAGAGAATGTGTTGCCAGGAGGCTAGAAATGAGATGAAAAATACATCATCATTGGAACTAGTTCCCCAAATGCAAATAGGAGAAATGATTTGCGACGAAAGCATGGTCTGTTTTTAGCAAGAGAGAGAGTGATCATGCACATGAGAGGGAGGGGTTGGAGATGTATAATACCATAATTATATATCATGGTTCGAAATTTGGGGAATCGTGTTCTTATATGGAGAAAAGAAAGTGTAGCTCCTGCAGCAATAAGACATTCATCGAGCATGATTTGTAAGAATTATGTGCATTTCAAAATAGCAAAAGATAACAATAACAGCTACTCAAGCTAAATTCAATAAAATCAATGACACTATGTCCCTAATAGGTAGCCCAGGCCACCAGCCATATGGGTCCCATATGATCAATTTGTGAAAGATATTGGAGGTAGTTTCCTATTTCCGTTTTACTCCAGTTATTTTGTTTCTTAGTATATTATATGTCTTTCCTTTATTGTTTATTTTGTATTTGATAAATTGAAATTTCATTAACCATATTCTCCCTAGACAATGGTTGTAATTTAAATACGATGGAATAAGAGAATATAGTCTCTCCCCATTTCTTCATGGTATCAAAGAGTCGTTCGGGTCACCTGCATTGCTAGGCATCAACAGCTTCTTTAGCTTCATCTGCTTCGTAGTCAACCTACGACGACATTAGGGCATCGATCGTTTGTCGCTTTGTCTGCTTCAAATGACGTCACTCTCATCCTGCAGTGACGACTCCGTCTGTGTCCTTGAGATAAAAAGGAGAATTTAATGGAGAAAAGTAGTTTAGTTCTAATGATTTCCCAAAATTTTCATCCCTCCTCTCTTAATCATCCTTCCTCATTTGGAATTTAAAATTGCAACTGTGCAATCAAATATCAACCAATTTTACATTTTTAAATCAATCCTTTAAAGAAAGATTATGAAAATATTGATGAAAACATGTTGGAACATTAATACTGGGATTAAAATATTTTGATTTTGTTGAGATGTAATAAATTTTTAAAGGAATTAAAAAGCAGCAAAAAAAGCAATTCAGAATTGGTTTATCATACATAATGAGTTCAAAAAATTTAACAAGTCCATCATAGCCCTCATTTAGTTGACATAATTATTGAAATAATTATTCTGCAGTTAAATATTTTAACAAGTCAATCCAGTTTCAACACATACTAAAAAATAAGCTTAATCGCTAAACTGGCTTCAACCAGTAATCAGAAACATTTGGCATATAAGAAGTGCCGATTCAATTATGGTAGAGTGTACCCAATCAATCTTCCAAGCATATCATCACACAAGCTCTTTCAAAGAAACCAGCTGAATCAACTTTGTCATATACAACCAACTAACTTGGAAAGCTCAAGTGGAAGTCTGTAACTCGAAGAATAAAAACAGAATACAGAACACCGGGCAAAACAAACACGCATGCAGGACTCTTCAATAAAAATATATCAGCAGCCATCATTTTCATAGAAAAGGAATATGAATAGAAGACCTTAAGAGAAACCCATAGTTTTGGTTTTAGAAGTTCTAAGACAGCACACCTCTTTCAATCGGTCATAGAACGCACCAAAAAGATTTACGCCACTTGCTGTCTGACCCCCAAGCGCAGCAATCTCGTCCTTCCTGGCGTTATCCTTGTCCTCGTATATCTCAACCTTGAACAAAGTCACACGTAATGAGAACTCCCAAAAAAACGCATACACGGAAAGATAGAGAGAGGAGGCGTACTAGTTTATGGGAAGTGCTGATGATGGTATCGATCATGTTGCGGACGCGATGGCTTTGCAATAGGTGATCGCGGTTGGAGGCGGGCTCGCGCTGGAGCTCCTTCACGATGAGACGCTCAAGGCGCTCCACATCCTCGTGAGCCGACCGCGTAACCTCAAGCAGAGTGGAAGACATCGCCGGAGCTACCACGCCAATGCGAAATGGCGAAGCGATGACAGGCAAGGAGCTCGTTAGGGTTTTGC
>NEWO01000078.1:931588-951794 GCA_003013225.1 Phalaenopsis aphrodite
GCGGACACCCGTGGGCACCGCCTTTTTTGGTCTCCAAATGTTTCTTTTAAAGTTGTAGAAGATTTTTCAAGAGTTGCCCAAGCGTGCCTTAAAAAATCATCCACATTCAAAGCATCTGTTGAGAGAAGTGACGTGCTCGCCGTCGGCCGCCTCGATGGCGCCTTCGGCATACTTCTAGAATATTTAATTCTGGACTCTCAGGAAAAACTCACCGTCGGTGGCGTCGAGCTCGCCGTCAGCGCCCAAGATCAAATCTTCATATTTTGGTCTTTTTTGCTCCAAATTCGCTCCTTTTTGCATCTTTTATCTTTAATGACCATAATTCAACATTCAACATACTTACGACAAAATATCAAAAATACCTTTCTTTAAAGTGCAGTATCATCAAAATCAGTGTAAAATAGGTATGAAAATCTCAACATATTTTCTTTTGGTCATATCCATAAAAAAAAATAATAGTATTTGTTCCTAGCTAATCTATCAAACATTTAGTCTAGAAAAAGTAAAGGAAAGTGATCTTTTATGGTGGCCATGTTTAATTTTCTATAGTTAATACAAATTAGCCGACTAGTAACTTGTCTTATTGGTATTAGTTCATTTTTCTCATTTTCTTCAACGGTCACTCCTCCTTTCTTTAGAACACAATGAATTGGACCTACCCAAGCATTGTCTGAAATAAGATATATAATTCCAGCATCTAGCCATTTTAAAATTTCTTTTTTAACAACTTCTTTCATTATTGGAATTACTCCTATGAGGATCAGCTTTAGGTTCATATTGTTCATCTAATAGAATTCTGTGTATACAAATAGAAGGAATAATTCCTTTAATATCTACTAAAGTCCATTCAAAAGCCTTTTTATATATTTTTAACATCTCTATTAATTTTTGTTTTTGAATTTTTGTTAATTTAGAAGATACAATAACAGGCAATATATATGACTCTCCTAAAAACACATATTTTAAATAGGCATGTGATATTTTCAGTTCAAGTTCAAGTGGTTTAATACTTGAAGGAATAAGATTTTTATTATCGTTTTACAATAAATCTAAAGTTTCAAATTTGCCTTGAATATAATCCAAATCTTCTTCTTTTATTTCATCCTTGTTTTAAAAAAATTCTCCTTAATTTAATTTTTCTTCAAACTCATTCTTGATTTGCTCATTGCTCAGATAATCAGTTACTTCCATCCTAAAACATTCATTATCTTTTTCTATTGTTGGATATTTCATAGCTTTTACAATATTAAATGTTACTTCTTGATCATTAACTCTCATTATTAATTCTCCTTGTTACACATTTATCATAGCTCTCCCTATTGTAAGAAATGGTCTCCCCAAAATAATAGGAATTTCCTTATCTTCCTCCATATACAATACTATAAAGTCTATAAGGGAAATAAATTTAACCACTTTTACTAATACATCCTTTATAACTCCTTTTAGATAAGTTATTGATCGATCAACTAACTGAAGAGTTATAGTAGTAGGGAAATTTCTCCTAAATCTAAACATATAAAGATTGATAAAGAGATAAAATTGATACTCACTCCTAAATCACATAAAGCTTTTCCAAAAAATATTTCACCAATAGCACAAAGTATAGTAAAACTATCAGGATCTTTTAATTTTTCAGGAAGCTTTTTCTGAATAATAGCACTGCACTCTTCACCTTAGTTCAACACTCTTGTGATCTGTAAACCTCCTTTTCTTGTTTAGTATATCCTTCATAAATTTCACATAACTTGGCATTTGTTCTAAAGCTTCAACAAAAGGAATATTTATCGTTAACTTCTTAAGGATTTCCAAAAATTATGTAAATTGTTTATTTTTATTTGTCTGCTTTAGTCTTTGAGGAAATAGAGGTAATGGTTTTTCTAAAACCACTTGTGTTTGTTAATTTTCATTTTGGTCTCTTTCCATTTCTTCCTTCTCTTCATCAACTTTAATTTCTCTTTAGATCATTATTTCAACTTTTTTTCCACTTCGTAATTGAATAGCTTTAATGTACTCTTTATTTTGATCTTTTGGATTAACTTCCACTGTACTGAGAAGAATTCTAGAAGGAATTTTACTGAGTGCAATAACAATATGTCCTAATTGATTTTCAATATTTCTAATAGCAGCCCCTTGATTCTACATTTGATTTCCCATATTTAACATTACTTCTTCCATCATCAACTTCTTTTCCTTAACTTATGGGTTAGGATTAAAGTTAAATCCAGGAGGATGATAAGGTTGATAACTGGGATTTCCTTAGTTATTCAAATTTTCGGAGGGATTCATCGAACTGTTATAATTATTCCAACTAAAATTAGGGTGACTTTTCCATCAAGGATTATAAAAATTAGAATAGGGATTGTTATTTTAATTATTTATAGCTTTTAAAATTTCATAAGATGATTGAGTACCAATGATTTGTCCAAGTGAATTTTCCTCTAATACTGAGGGTATTTGATAATAGTTCACTCATATTTGATCAATATTTTTCAAAATAATAGCAATTTGAGATGCTAAAATAAACATTGCATCAGAATCATGAATTCTAGCTACTTTCTTAGGATTTACCCTTTCAGAGGGTCATTTAAAATTGTTAGTAGCCATCTCTTCAATTAAAGAATATGTTTCATCAAAAGGTTTTGACATTAGTGATCCACCCACAACAACATCTATAATAGATCTAAGTAATCCAACGAATCCATAATAAAATGTTTGAATTATTAACCAATCTGGTAGAGCATGGTGTGGACATTTTATAAGAAGATCTTTAAATATTTCCCAAGCTTCATATATCGATTCCCCTTCAAACTGACAAAGAGATGTAATATCATTTCTAAGCTTAGAAGTTTTTTAGGGTGGAAAATATTTAGCTAAGAATTTTTGTGATAGTTCTCCCCAAGTTCTAATAGATCTAGGTGCTAATGAATTTAACCAAGCCTTGACTTTATCCCTTAATGAAAAAAGAAAAGTCTAATCCTAACAACATCATTAAACACTCTGTCATATTTAAAAGTAGCACAAATTTCAAAAAACTAGCAAGATGTAAGTTTGGATCTTCAGTAGGTGTTCCTCCAAACTAATTATTTTGTACCATTTGGATAATGGCAGATTTAAGCTCAAATGAATTAGCAGCAACATCAGGATTTTGAATAGTCAAGTGAAGTTCATCTGCTGTCGGATTAACATAATTTTTTAAAGGTCTTTGTCGATTTTTATTTATTTGATTATTTAAGTTATTCGCCATTTCATTTAAATTTTTAATTTCTTTTTGTTATTTTTGATTTTTTCTAATAGCACGCTCTAATTCTGATTCGAAATGTACTAAACCTTTAGATCCAATATTTCACATAAACAAATATAATAAGCAAAGAAAAATTTCTTAAAAATAACTCTTGAATAAAAATATATTATCTTTTTGGATTTTTGAATTTTTTATTTTTTAAATTATTTTTTATATTTTTCTCTAAATTTCCTAATTTACCAAATCTACTTAATTTACCGTTACCTTCCTCGACAACAATGCCACAAACTTGATTGCCGAGAATATAGTTGTGTAAAAGTTGTATAGTTGACTCCACTAAGCAATGGTGCCAAAAGCTTGATGCAATATTTTATGAATAAGAAATTTAAGCAATTAATGTTGGGATTCTACGTAAGTATACGTATCGTTATCAAGTAATAAAGGACTTTCTATTTAAGCCCCAAATATCGATCCCACGAAGAAGGTTTAAATTTGAAATGATAAATTTACTAGAAAATTCACAGAAAGTCAATACGAAATTACTATCACTAATTTTAAATGTTGAGATATTATCAGAACTAAATTATTTAACTAATAACAAAACTGAAATACAAAGTTTGAACATTAACTATTAAACTGTTAAACTATGTTTATGTGATGAAGATTTCTTATGTGAAAAAGCATATTTCTCATTACAATGAGGTTTTGGTAAAATGAGATGAGATAAATTGTTCAATTATGTAATGTGCCAAATAGGAGCAGTTTTAATTCCTTGCCCTGATATAGTGTTATAGAAAATCATTGACTAATTCTAGGTTTAGTCCACAGACTAAATCCGTGGCCAGGCTAGGAGAATACTGGCTCTCGCTCCAGAGCTCTCACTTCCCTTCACCTGAAAACTAACTCTCGCTTTAGTTTTTAAACACTAAGACCGAAATGGGGATCTTAGTTTGTCACCCTAAAGGTTCTCCAATTCTACACCCAACAAAGTATGTTTTCCTATTTATTTGCATTTAATTCCATGAACGAAGTTCTCCTTCAAGGAATCAAATGTGATCCTCAATATGTTGTAGAACTCATACTTCATTTCCTGGATCATATGTTTCACAACATATTTTAACAATTCAATTGGTCAGATCGAAAAGTAAATTAAGTTTGAAGTTGAAAAATCATCACAATTTATTTTATATTTTACTATCGACACGTCCATATTATCTCTTCATTTCACCATATCTCAGAGTATGGAGAAAGATAAAGTAAACTACTTAGACTTCATGAGAAAGATATGATAAAACAAGTATGGAGAAAGATAAAGTAAACTACTTAGACTTCATGAGAAAGATATAATAAAACACAAAAGTCATTTATAAAACAAAGTTCATACAACATTAATAATTAAACAACACTTATCTGAAACATTTTCTCAAAGCAAATCCATTGTAGCCTCTTCTAGAAAATGAAGGAAAAAGAAATCTCTCACTTTTCTCCTTCTCCAAAACTCTTAGAGAAGAGTTCACAATTAAATTCACCACAAAACTAAATTATAAGAACAATGGACTATAAATGGCTGTGGAATGAAAAATGGAAGAATGTGTAATGTGTAGAAGGTTGAGTGGAGGGGATGAAATGGCAGGAAGAGTCTCTTCTATGATCAATTTTGACTCCAAATAAAGCCTAGAGTTGGTTCTCCAGTATGTGCCTCCAAAAACTCTTCAAAATGAATCCAAATTTGTCGAATCTTCTAGAAATCAGAGCTGAATCGACATTGGAACTGTTGACGCCCATTCTGACGTCGTCGGCGCTAGTGTCCCATAATTAAATTCAATGCTCTTTGTCAAACGATATCGTCGGCGCTGAACAAATTTCAACTTCTTCATTTTTGCTCCAAATTTCATCATTTTTGCTTTCTTTTTTGCTTTAAGTCATAAAATTCAACAACCTGCAAAAAACATAAAAATACCTTCCATTAAAATGCAATATCACCTAAAATGAGTATAAAATATGGGTCTAAAAATTCATATAATTTTGGTGTATCAACCCTTCTGTTATTAAATATTTGATGCAAGAGAAGGATGAAAACCAAGATTAATTAGATGAACACTTCTGATGCAAGAGTTTGACTTTGTAGTAGTCAATTGGAAATGGACAGATAATCAAGTAGTTGATCATCTACCGAGGTTAGAATGGAAAGAAATACTTGATCTAGAGAGAGATTAAAGATACTTTTCCTTATGAACAACTTTATGCTGTAAAAGGATGGGAAATACCTTGGTATGTTGATATTGTGAATTATATTGTTAGTCATATTTTACCATATGGACTGACAAGATAATAGGAAAATAAATTCATTTATGATGTAAAAAATTATTTTTGGGATGATCCTCATTTGCATAAATAATATAAAGATTTAGTTATAAGACGATGTGTGCCTTATAAATAAATTTAGATGATTATGCAAAAATGTCATAATTCTGATTTTGGAGGACATTTTGGGAATGTAGAACTTCTTGAAAGATTTTACAATCTGGATTTTATTGGCCTACTAAGAGATGTTAATATATATATATATAACAAGTGATCAGTGTCAGAGAGTAGGTAATATTTCTAGAAGAAATGAAATTCCTCTAAATTTTAATTTGGAAATTGAAATTTTTTTATGCATGGGGATTAGATTTTACGAGACCATTCATGCCTTCATTTGGAAATATATATATATTGATTGTGGTGGATTATGCTTCAAAATGGATAGAAGCAATCGCTTTACCTAGAAGTGATGCTTGGAGTGTTTCAAAATTTTTAATTAAAAATATTTTTACAACATATGGAATGCTGAGAGTAATCATTACTGATGAAGGATCTCATTTTAGAAATGCAACAGTTGCAAGATTGGTGGAAAAATATAATATAATACATAAAATTGCAATTGCTTATTATCCTCAGACTAGTGGTTTAGCGGAAGTATCAAATTGTGAAATTAAGAGAATTTTGGAGAAGAGTATTCATCATAATAAAATGGATTGGTCTATTAGATTAGATATTGCATTATGGGCATACATGACAACTTATAAGATACCTATAGGAATGTCCCCATATAGATTAATTTTTGGGAAGACTTGTCATTTGCTAGTTGAATTGGAACATAAAGCTTATTGGGCGATAAAAGAATTTAATTTCAATTGGAAAGAAACTGGTGAGAAAAGATTATTGCAATTGAATGAGATTGATGAAATTAGGAATGAATCTTACGATAATGGGATCATTTATAAGGAAAAAAAAGAAAGAATGGCATGATCGGAAGATAATGAAAAGAGAATTTGAATATGGACAAGAAGTTTTATTATACAATACAAGATTGATATTATTTCCTGGAAAATTGAAGTCTATGTGGAAAGACCCATTCAGAGTTACAAAAGTCTATATCTATGGTGCAGTCAATATTGAAGATCCCAAAACTGGAAGAATATTTAAAGTGAGTGGGCACAAATTGAAACTTTATTTTGATGGTCGAAGACCAAATGCTAAAGGGACTATCATGTTGGATCACCGACAGTGAGACTGGGAATATCGGGCTGCAACATTAAACCAAGCGTTTTGTGGGAGGTAACCCATATGTATTGTTGTTTACTTTGATTTTTGAGTTTTTGTTAAAATGTTATATGTATGTTTATGTTTATATCTTTATGTAATCTGTGTATTTGAGAAAAATGTTTAGAAACATCTTTGTTTGCCTCATGTTGTGAAAAGACTAAGAATTTATTTGATCAAAATCAAAACGACCAAAATTTTGGAACAGGTGCATGATATGCCAGATTGGCGCATGATACGTCGAATTCCAGAGAGCTAGTGCATGATGCGCCAGATCGGTGCATGATGCACTGCGAAGATGAAAATGACTTAAAACATTTCAAATGGCAGTTTTTGGTGTGGACACCTTCAAATAAATCCTAAAAACTGACTCTAAGACATATGTTAGGGGGGAAATGAGGGAAGAGTCAACACTTTTCCTATGGCTTCCCACTCTAGAAACTCTACTAGATTTGGAATTTTTAATCGAGGAAAGTTCATTAGTTTTGACACACAAAAGTTACATGATCAAGTTATAATGAAGAAGAGGCTTATTAAAGAGAGGGGATTTGTGAATCAAGGATTCAACACATAGAATACTCGAGACAAAGAAGTTATTGCGCAGAGGCGTTAGGAAGTACTTCGCTACACTACTGCCACCGTAGTCGCCTCTATGGTGAAAGAATTTTATGTAAATCTTCATGGGATCAACCAAGGAATGATCTACATGTGAGGCAGGTTTATGCAGTTTACTCCCTTAAGAATCAACGAAATGTTTATGATCGAGAATGTGCCTGTCTGCCACTATGCAAATTTTACCCGTACAAGAGACAACATGAATGAACTCTACAGTTACCTTAAGGATGAAGATGCTAATTAGGAAGTCCGAGATGATGGGAATGTGAGTTTTTCTACATCATTATTAAATCCTACTTCAAAAGCATGACATTTATTCATTTCCTCAAAATTACTTACTACTATGAAAATTAGTAAGGTCACTAAGGAGAGTGTTATCCTAAACTACTATATTCAAACTGAAAAACCTGTTGATATTGGGGGGTCATATCAGTTTTGGGTTTGATCGTGAATGGATCTACAACTGTATTGGAACATCCATCTATTATTTTCCAGCTCTACAGTCAATCACAAGTACCTTATGCAAGTTGGAAGAAAGTACTACTACCTTGGAAGCCGATGGATCCTGAAGTCTACTACAGTTGCATTGGAATGAGAGATGAAAATGATATGAATGTACTAATGGATCAAGGATCCCATAATTCATCACATATTCAACCTTATTAAAACTCAAGTGCAATTTCAAAGAGAATCAAGAAGATAGAGAAAGAGGTGCATAATATTATGCATGCAACTGAGAATATTCTAAAATTCTGGATCACCTGGATTGGAGACTCAAGGAACATTTTGAACATACAAGGCATATTGAAGATGGTTTGGTACGTATGTTCAAGAAGCATGTGTGGATTGAGGAGGAAAATTCAACTGATGAATTTCCATTTAGGCCCTTCTACAATCTGTATGTGCACTACCAGTCTATGGGAAATATCTAGGAGGACGAGAGGGAAAAAGATGTTTAAAGTTGAGTTAAGCAAGAAACATTTTGTCTAGTATTGTTTGTTTTAGTATGTCATGTTAGATTACCTTTACTCTCTATTGTTGTACTATCTATGTTTATTGATTTGAAGTTTGATGTTTAAATTTCAGTGTCAGGACGTTAGTTTGCTTTAGAGCACTGAATTTGTTATGTGTTGACTTGAAAAATGTTAGTTTGTAATAACACAAATTTTGTATATAAATATGAGTTTTGTGTTGTTTATGACAATTTGGTGTTGTAATTAAACTTAGAAAGATTTATTTGAGTCAAATAGAAGTTGATGTAAAGCGGTACGAGCAAATTTCCACAAAAATCGTGATCTGACAAAAATACGCTCTGGCACATGATGCACCAGATTGGCGCATGATGCACCAGATTGGCGCATGATGCACCAACTTACAGAGCCTTGGCTCATGACGCACCAGATTTGGTACATGATGCACAAAAGGTCCGAACCAGCCAAAGTGGCTAAAAAACCCATGAAATCGTACGAAAACCTCCATTATTGTCGCTTGGTTGTCTTACACCTTCAGCCTTTAGTCTAGGGCATCACATTGCGGGCTAAGGAGAAGGATTTGGAGGAAAAAATCATAGATTTCATCTTCTCTTAGTAAGAGCTTCACTTTAACTTGAAAATTTTTTATTTTCACCATGGATTTTGGGAGATCTAAAAAATGAGATTTTTTATGAAAATGCTTAAAGAAAACTCATGGTGAAAAGTTTCTTACCAAATAATCTTGCTTAGGGAGTTAGAATTGCTATTTAGTAATTTATTTTAAATTTATTTGGATTTTCGTAGAATCTTCAATGGCTCCCCACACAAAAAGAGGAAAAACGTCGGGCGAATTTGATGCTTGAAAGTTCGTTAATTTCAAGGCCCAACACTATTAGAATACACAAATTGAGACTCGGAGATTGATCCAGGAAAAGGCATTTGCGAACCTGGGAGGCGAGGTTAAATGGTTTATTCTCACTACAAATTAGGAACAATTCTGCTACTTCAGTACTGTAGCGATCGTCCCGATGGTTCGGGAGTTCTATGCCAACCTAAGGTTCACTATGGAAGATCATATTTTGGTGAGAGGTATGTAAGTTAAGTTTACCTCCAAAATGATTAATGCATTATATGGGTTGAGGAATGACTTCCATGATGAATATGCTGCTTTTGTTATCACTGATTCATCACTGGAAGAAGTCATTGCCTTTCTGATTGATGGAAGAGGGGAGTGGAAGATAAAGAATAACAAAATAATTAACTTCCCCGCTTCCATGTTGACGATTCAGTCTAAAGTATGACATCACTCTATCTCTGCCAGTCTTTTACCTACAAATCATCTTGCTGATGTTACAAAGGATCGAGTTGTGTTGAACTACTGCATTCAGAACATGAATGCAATAGACGTTGGTGCGCTTATAATTCATCACACTTGGAGTATTGCTGGTAGTGCTACGACTGGAGGCTTGGGATATCCTGCCCTAATTTTCACTCTATGTGAACAATAAGGAGTCGAATCCCATAGAAATGAAGAGAGATTATAGCCTTAGAATCTGATTGGGAGGCACATGATTCAAAGAGTAGAATCGTTTGTTGAGTATAGAAGTGGAAGAAGGGATAGACCTTTTACATCTGCTGCAGGGGCATCTACTTATAATTCTGCATTATTGGAAGGAATTATGGACCATCTCATGATTCAACAATATGATATCATTAATATATATACTCAGTTGGGAGAGATAGAAGCATGGAATGCATATAATGATGAATATCAGTAGAGGAGAGTTCAACATGATATAAATTTTCAAAATGTTATGGTTAGACACTTCATGAGTGAACCTAATGTGAACTTTCCTACTTGTCCCAGCTTTGTTCGTTATGCTCCCATTCGTGATGAAGATGAAGAGACAAAAGAAGAAGAAGAAGAAGATGATGATGATGATGGTAAGGAAGGAGATGAGAACTGATAATTTAGTTTAAGTTTGATTTGATATTGCGCTTTTTTTTTTTTTTTTTTTTTTTTTTTTTGCCTTTTTTTTTGGGCTTTTTTGGTTTTATGTTTTTTTGTTATGTTGTTGACCTGTAATTTGTAATTGTAATAGTAAACTTTTTACTTTTTTAGTTTTAGTTTTAGTATTTTCAGTTTGAGCATGTCGAATGTTTAGTATTTTCAGTTTTTGTTTTTCAGTTTAGTATTTCTATTTTAATTCCCAACAAATTCTTTAAAAATATTATGTTTTATTTAATGCTTAAAAGCCTATATGTAGTTTTACAGTTAGTACCTGCAGTATACAAAACCAATTTCATGTTCAGAAATCCATAGGTTAGTTTTTATTTTTATGCATTTACTGTTTTCTTTCACAAACTAAAATTTTGTACTAAAATATTTTTAAAATCATTTAAAAATTTAAGTTTGGGGGGAAAGAAAAATTTCTTTTGAAATGAAGAAACAAAATTTTATTTGTCCTTAAGTAACTATATTTTTCAAAATTAATTTAACATGACCTGGGATATTAAGATTTAACTTTAAAAGACTATACTTATGTTTATAAATATTATAGTAAATTTAGGTAAAAAGTTTTTAATAATGAAGGTCAATTCTAAAGTTAAATATATTTGGTATGATAGGATAATATTATGTGTTTCTATTTTAAGTATAAAAAAATTGTATTTTTGAAGTGTTAAGAATTTTAGAGTTTCATGTAAGAAGAAAGGAATGAAGCTTTTTGAAAAATCATAAACTAGTATGACTTTATTAAATAAGGAGAGGTGTGGAGTTTTAACTTTAAGAAGAAGATAGTGAAGTTCAAAACTATTAAAGACTATCTAGATATAGTAATCCTCACCTGAAAAAGGAAAAAGAAAAAGAAAAAAAAGAGGGATTAAAAAGATCCTAAAAGAAAAAAAAAAGAAAGAAGAGGAAGAAAAGAAAAGAAAAAAAAATGGTGAGGAGAAGATTGAGGAGATACCTAATTAAAAATTGGCTTCACTTGAATCAACTTAAGGAAGGAGCTTTATTACACTTTCTAAACTTGTATTGAAGTATTAATAACATTCCTAGTAAAGTTTGCATGAAATTCTTTTTTCATATGAATTTTTTAAAAAGTCATTAGCATGACAAATTGCAATTCTTCTTGAAATGAATAGAGTTACTAGATATTCTTAGACTTGGAGTTTGAACTTTTTTCTTAATTTTTTTAATTTTATTTATTGAACTAAAGTATAGAAGTGATAAGTTAATCTCTATCCTAAAGTCATATACTTTTATGTAATAAAAGTGTCACATGAGAACAAGTAACATTTAAGTTTGAGGGATTTTGATGCACAAAAATATACTATTTTAAGTACCATTTTTATGCCTATTTTTGGTGATATTGTACTTTAAAGAAAGATATTTTTGTGTTTTTGTTACAGATATATCATTTTTAGGCATTGAAGTAACATTTAAGTTTGCCAGATTGGCGCATGATGCACCGGATGCAACTTTTTCAAATTAAGCTAGTTTTAGAAGAATTTTGCACGAATTTTCAAAGGGACACTTGTTCTAAACACATGGAGTGATTCAATGCATCTAGACATTTTAGAAGGTTATAATTTAAAGAGATTTGACTATTAGATCAAAGAGGCACATCTATTATATTCAAAGGTTTGAATTTTAAATTTTGGAGGGAAATTGAAATTATTTTCAGAGGAGGTAGCCCAAAATAAAATCAAGTTGGAGAAGAACTTAAAGAGTGGGGCCCAAAAAAGATAGATGGTGTGAGAACCAAGAGAGAGAGACAGAGATAGAAAATCAAGGGCTTGGAGATTGTATTCTAGGGTTGTAAGAGGAGAGGGAAAGTGAGAGATTTCTTCTTCATAACACTTCTAAGAGAGAATTGAGACTGCTTGTAGAGAGTGAAAGACTTGAAGAGAACTTCTAGGAATTTGTTAGGGAAGGATTGTGAGATAAATTGTATTTTTCATTTTTTTGTTTGTAAAATTATTTTTATATCTGAAGTTCGTGTTTTATCGCATCCTTCTCATGAATTATGAGTAGTCTTTTTTATCCTTCTCTCTACTTTGAAGAAATGGTTTTGAGAAGAATTAATTTTTTTTTATACGGTTTTAAATTTCAATACTTTATGATGATTTGAACTCCGATCTTCATTTACTTTTCGATCTGACCAATTGAATTGTTAAAATATTTTGAGAAACAAATATTCTAAAAAGGGGATATGATTTCTACAACAAAGGGAGAATCACATTTGATTTCATGGAAGAGTATGTCATCCACGTGATTAGGTGCAAATAAATAGGGAAATATACTTCGTTGGATGTAGAATTAGAAGATTTTAATGTGACAGATTATAATCCCCAATTTGGTTTAGTTGATTGGAAACTAATGCGAGCACGTTAGCCCTCAGGTGAGGGAGTAGTGAGAGCTCTGGAGCGATAGCCATTATCCTCCCATCCTAACCACAGAATTAGGAACCAAACTCTAGATTAGTCAATGTTCTTTATAACACTCGGAAGAGGGTAGAGAATATGATTGCTTCAGTTTGACACAAAACTATTTTTAAATATATTTTTCAAATGATTACAATTTCTTCACAAGCCATACTTTCATTGTACAGGGGAAGGGTGTTTTCTCATACTTGAGCTTTTTGTTAACAAAAACCTTTGTTTTATTTCAACAATTTTACTTTGAAAGTTTAGCATCTAGTTTAACTTAACTGTTGTAATCGTACATCTGCATATTTAGTAACATTTCACTTGAGTAGTTTAATTTCAAACTTCATACTCACTTTGTTTTTATTTTTATTTTAATTTAAGAATAAAATATTAATAGCTAACTTATATATATTTCTAGCTTCCCTTTGAGATCGATATCTAGGATTCCATTAGAGCCTTGTATTATTTGAATGATACATATACTTGCGTTATATGTAGAAGGGAATTGAGAGTTTAAAAGAGGTTTTAAAGATAAATTATTTTCATTAAAGTTACATTATTGTTTGGGTTACATTGCATATTTATTATTAATTTAATCCCAAGTTTCTGCGCATCAGTTACGCCGAGACCAGGCATGACCACGCAAAGTCCAAGAGTAGGGGGCTGAGCCCAATGCAAGTTGGTTGACTTAAAAAGGTGTTCAACACTAGGAAAGCCACTTATTCTAGAAGTAACAACACCATATTGTCCTCTTAAGTAAAATTATTTAAAAAAAGAAGGGCTTTTACATACAGAGGACACGATTCTTATGTATTTACACATTTCACTCCTAAACTTCAATATGTATAACCATAGCACTCAAATCTTTAAAATCATATAAAAAATAGTATTATTAACAATTTTAAAAAGTGAAATACATCTTTGCATGCATAGGTTTAAATCACCAAAATGCTATATATATGTATATATGAAAGGATAGGTGTGAGATATGTAAAAATATAAGAATTTCGTGCTACCTATGTAAATTTCCCAAAGAAAATAAAACACACTTTATATTAATTTATCCATACCTCTAGAAAGTTATCTGTTATGATTCTACAAGTCTCACTCCTTCCTGGTTGTAGTCTTAGTTCAATTGGTTTGAGCATAAGAATCTCCTTCTTGGGATATTATAAGTTCAGATTTCTTGATTTCTTGAAGTTCATTTGAGAGAAAGCATCAACCCCGTACTATTGTGCTTGATATTCATCAGATTATTATGCATGGGAACCGGTCAAGTTAATTCAGCTTAATGTTAAGTGCTTTGGTTTATAATTAGCTGCATTGAGTTTCTCTTATCGGAAACCTTGATCTCTCAAAACTCAATAAAACATTTTTACTTTTACATACTATTTATAAAAATGCGCATTTTACGCACTTGCCAGCCAATTCTTATCCTTTTTTTATATCTAAAACATAAACTCTGCTTTTTACATTTATACCACCAAAATGTTTGATATCACATCAAAAATACTACTATTTTAACTTTTATAAAGTACAGTATACCTTTTCATGCATCAATAAGGTGATATATATATATGTAAAAATTGAACTTTTAGAGTTAGATATGTAAATACAATGTAAACATTCCTTGAAAGAAATATGTGATGCATTTTTCAATCCACTTCTCCTAAATGTTTAAGATCATTCCCTTCTTTGGAATAATTATAAGAGGCTCCTCTAAAACCAATAATGCATATATTTCAAATTGTTTTGTGAGAATGCAAAAATAAAAAAAACATTAAAACATTCTAACGCTTGTCTGCAGCCATTTCTAGATCCTAATCTGTTAGGAAGCAAACTGTTCAATGTTCAGAAAAAATTTGGTGAGCAAAAGCAGCGTTACAGTTTTCCAATTCTTTCATTATTTGAACCATAAATTGTTGTTTTCAATCTTGTGAAAGAAAAAAGTGATTCAGTTTTGGCTGTAATCTTTCTGATAAGCAAGAAAAAAAAACTTGCTTAAGAATCAAAATCCATCTCATTTTGTTTCCTTCTGCCATTACGTCTTCCAAACAGTTTACCCAAAGTAGGCTTCTCTCCCTTTCTTTTCTTTATCGCAAAAAGTGGAGATCGAGCAACACTTTTCATCCCTTGCATACCCGAAACTCTTCTGCTTTTGGACCACCTCCTGCTTGCTGTTATTGAATTCTCACTAACTAGCTTCTTTGGAGTAGAAGATCCAGCCTTGAGGATGTCCATAAATTCGTCATCATCTTCGACCGTTGTGATCTGGGCAGCCATTACATTATCCAGATTGTCCCTCTCCTCTTCGTGAGTAACTCTCATTGCTTTTATTTCCTTCTCAACGAGTTCACTCTTCATCAATATCTCCTTCTCTTGTGCTTTCAGTGTTTCAATCCATGCATTCATAGCTGCTACCTTCTTCTCTGCCACTTCCTCAGCTAACCCAGCCTTCTTACTCAAGTACTCATACTCCCACTTTGGGACAGAAATGGTTGAAGCATTCCAAGAATCCATGACCCTACTCTTCACTATCTTCTCCACCATGCTTTGCAGCTTCACAAGAGCAGCAGCTTCCGATGCCTTTACTTTTTCAAGCTCTGATATGTTATCCAGCAGCTTCTTCTGCGTGCATTTGATATCCATTTCAGTCTTCTCAATGTCTTGTTTAATGTCACACGCTTCCTTGCTGGCGTTCTCCTTCTCGTCCTTTACGGCCTCCACTTCAGCTTGTAGTTGCTGAAGTGCGTTGCTGAGACTGGAGACAATTCCTCTGGTCCATTCCTCAGCCGAAGTGTCGGATTCAAGCTTTGTTCTTGCTTTCAATAGCTTTGCATTGAGACGCTCAATTTTTGATTCTCCATTTTCTTCCAATTTCTTCATCCTATTTGTTTCTTTAGAAAGTTGCAGCAGCTCAGCCCTGACAAGATCCATTGATGCCATGAACTGAAAGCCTTCTTCCTTGATGTTCACCAGTTGCTTCTTCGCCTTCCCCATTTCATTCTCCACAATCTTCAGTTGCTCCACATCGCTGCTTTTCTTGACATTTTCCACCAAAAGTTCTTTAGGCGAGTTCTTCTCCATTGCTCGAAGGAGCTCCATCTCATGCTGCAGAACACTGACATCAGTGTTAGTGGCAGCCAACTTCTCTTCAAGCTCCTTTGCTCTGCTGATTTCTCTGCGGAGCTCGCTGATACTTTTCTTGGCTGCCTCCATTTTCTTAGAGAATTCCATGGCTTCCGCAGCTCGCTGGGGTTCCATCTCCCTCAGTTCCTTTTCTGCTTCGATCCTAGCAAGCTCAACGAGCACATGCTCCTCATTTACTTCCTCAATCTCTTTCCTTAGCGCTTCCACCTTTTTTAGTGATGAACTTGCCTTATTATTGTAGAATTCGATCTCCTTCTCAGCTTTAACCTTGGAATCTAATGCTGATGAAACACCAATCGTCAGTTTGCTGAGCACTTGCTTTAGGCCATCCAATTTCAGCATGAGTTCAGTACACTGAGGATCCTCAGCTCCATTTGCTGAATTCTTCAGTTTTTGGAGTTCCAATTTCCGAGTGTGTACCCGAGCATCAGACTGCTCAATTTTAAAAACGAGATCTTTCACTGCTTTCTTGTCATGAAAGAGCTCCAATTCTTCTGGGGCCTTCTCCTGCCCAGCCAAACCATTGTCTTCATTGAGCTTATTTACGGTAAACTTTTCTTGCTTAGGTAAGTTCTGATTATTTTCGAGAAGTTTATGGTTAGATAAATCAGAAAAAAGTAAACTGCTTTTTAAGGTATAAAGATTCGAGTCGAGTACCTCAAGTTGTGAGATGTTGTCTTTGTTCATTCCTAGTTTTCTTAAGAACTACCGAGCAGGGAGGTGATGTGCTCAGAGACGCAACTCCTTCACCATTAATACTTCTGTGATTATATGAAGAAGAAATGGTGTTTTCGAGATGAATTTGTATGGCTTTGCTTGCCGGAGAGGTAAGGTTATCAGGTTTTGAGGGGCCACACGAGCAGGGGGGACCGGCCCGGCCCGCCGTTCTAACCATCGATAGCCTTGCCGTTTTGTTCTGCTGTAGAAGAGGCTAAGGCGCAACCACGTATGGATGTTAATTTAGGTTTAGGAGTTGAATTTAGAACTTGTTCCGGTTGAACCCCATTGAATTTGAACCCGAGCCGTTCAGAATTTAACCCGTCTAATTCATTTATTATTTGAATCATGTCCCAATTAATTCGAATACGGGTGATTTAATTTGATTAGAATTCACCCGACTTAAATTTAAATTTTGATCCATGCAAGTCAACTTGAGTTAGACTAGACATTGATGGAGGGTGGCTCAGGGCCACACTCACTTCTAAATTTTTATTGCCCTTTAATATTACCAAAAAATTCTAAATTTCACTCATAAATTTTCATAATAAATAGTAAAATGATATTTAAAATTTAATAGTTATATTAATAATAATTTCGAAAATTTTCCGATAATAAAAATTTTGAATTCAAATACTCATCACAATTTGATTATATCTTAAATTTTATATTTTATTATTGTTATCTCGGTAATAATTTGTTTTAAAATTTTGATTCAAATATAGTTGGAATAATTATCAGATAATCTGAACTTAAATATTCCTTTTGTTGAATGTAAACTGGGTTGTTTGATACGTCAATTTTTTTCTTCACTAGTACGTTGATGTCTAGGAATCAATGGCTGGGATTTGCGGCAACGTCGAAGTAAACTTTCGCAGACGGCCCTACCATCTCTACGGAGGATCGGGTAAGATAAGAACTAGGTGCTGATATGTTAGTAATTGGATCTTTCGTATTGTAGATTTCGCTTTGGCGTATGACTCATCCAAGCCTCAAGTTCAGCTACAGGCCTGTAATCTATAATTCTATGCGACAATTGCGATCATTTTTTATCTGTTTTATTTATAATTTGATGCCAATAAGAGCATATTTATTATGTTAAATATATTTTTTTAATATCACCTAAAATCGGTTAATTTTTTTTTGCGATTTGGTATTTAAAACGGGCAAACTCAAATTAAAAATCCAGAACTACGATTTTAAATAAACTAACAGTTAAACTGACTGACTGACGAGACAAATCCAGTAATACCAAAATTGATTCAATCAGAGTCAAATGAAGTGTGGATCAAGTCGTTTAGAGGGTTAAATAGATTATAAATCTGAGAAGCTTATAGTTAAATTGAACGTCTCAGTGGGATAGAATCCAATAAACCTAAGATGACTCAATTTTGACATTATTAATTCACTTAAATGTCCCTAAAATGTTGTCGGATCAATGAAATTATGCTAAACCATCTAATGGAGTGGTTCAGATTTTTGTCTTATTTACAGAGAATGCCACTCCCAAATTATATAAATATGGCCCTAGGAGCTAAATGTGGAGCAGGATCAAGAGATGAAAGAGCCTATTTTCAATTGCATTCCAGACTAAAGACTTGACAACCCTTTTACTCGCAGCTGTCTACTACCATCGACCACCTTCTGTCAGTCACTGTCGGCCGCCACCTACTCATGACCACTGGCGAACCTCGTGGAGTAACAATGTACTTTGGAGAGTAATGAAACACCATGTGGAGTAATGATTTACATTGTAAAGTAATGAAGCATCCTATGAAACAGCATAGTGTCCTGAATATTATGCTACAACATACCTCAAAGATGATGTACCAAAGTTTCCACAATAACTCCAGTAACAATTACTCTCGATCATTGTACAATGAATCCTTTTATGCACATACATTGTACTATGAGCAACTTTTTAACCCTTTTCCATTTATGAGATATGATCATATACTTGTATTCGCAATCTTATAGTGAATCATTTTGTCTGGACTAGGCCCTGTGGATTGTTATATTATCGATTTTCTATGAAATATTTTTGGTGTCTCTACTTGTTATTTTAAATATTTGTTTATTTGTTGGTTTTTTGTATAACACTAAGATGCTAACTAATTACTTTACTATAGTTAAACTTCCTACACACAACAGCTTGACACTGTCAGTGGGACCAAATTAATCCCACAACCGAAGAACTTCTTAAACTTCTTAAATGGCCACAATGGGTAATACTCATAACAACATATCATCACATTGTGACACATACCATTCCAAAGGAGATTCATAGAGCCAAGAGGGTCAAGCTAGTACCTCTTCCACCCTGGAAGACGACATCTTGTTGACAAATTAGCCTCGGGCTCCTCTCTCAAGAACCAAGTGTGCTTGGAGGAGTCATAAAATGAGATTTATCAGCTGCTACGTGAGTCTTAGCAACTGATGCTCGCCGAGCCAGATGGATCATACTTACAACAAGTTCAACAACCAATGAGAAATTCCTTTCTTGAGCTTTCTTGAATTGGCCTACTCGTCATGATGGAAGCTGTCTTTCACTAGGCTAGGATGTCTCCTTGATATTGCAAGTTTCACTCATCCATATTTTTTTGCTAAACAAACTTGTAACCCTCCGATGCTTGTTGGGATCCTGATCTAGGAACGTCATACTACCGCTCCTAAAAGTGTAATCTATGAGGAACTATAGTGTTTGGTTTATGAAAAATTCCTTTTGGGGGATAGGGATCGTTTCTCCACTTCATAATTTCAAAAAGTCTTTCCCCATGGCTGAGGTGTTCCTACATCACCTTATCTCAGTAGGCTAAAAACTCTCAAGCTTCTACTCCCATGATGGAGTAACTAGCCCATATGAGAGGATCGTTCATTATTGAACCATCATTCACAACCAATATGTTTCTGATGTGCTTATTTGCCAAGTTTTCTCTGCCAATCTCAAGGTTCAGGCTTGCACTTGGTTCTACTATCTATTGGGAGGGACTATCCATACCATTAATGAGCTCGCCAAACTATTTATGGACTAGTTTATAGAAAAAAAATGATCATCCAAGATTCATCATGATGTGTAAAAAAGATTGCTTGAATTCCCTTATATTTTTCACATTATTTTGGATGGAAATTTCACTTTAAAGAAATATATTTTAATGTTTTTCTTATATGTATAACATGTATTGGAGAAATGGAGCAAAGTGGAGATGACTTGGATCTATGGAGGTCACAAACAACTGACACCTTATTGCCAAATTTCTTGAGCGCTTAGATGACAGGTCTAACCTAGGAACCCAAGATGCTGGAACTCAATGGGCTTGACCAATTTTGTGCTGAAAATATAATTTTATGTGTTTATAGTGGCTACTCCAGTGATGTGGGTATAACTAGTTTTTTAAAAAATATGTTCTAATTATTAATTTAAAAAATTCACTAGAATAAAATTGCAATTGCCCGTATCATTCAAGTGATATAGGATTTTCTTTTAGTCTCAAGT
>NEWO01000078.1:955306-978070 GCA_003013225.1 Phalaenopsis aphrodite
ACTCAGAATCCATGGAGAAAACAAAATCACACTTTAATTTAAAAGAAGAAATCATTGTCAAACCAACAACAAGTCTCGATTAAAACCAAAAGTAGTCTAAAACAAAAAGATAAAAACTTATCTCAAGTCCTCCACCAAACTCTTGAAGCTCCTTTGAATCTCTTCTCTTTTACTGTCACTCAAAAAAATAACAAAAATGATAAAGTAATTAAAAAGTGGTTCCTAAAAATCTCTTCGAACTAACTCCCAGAGAAGAACTTTCAAAACTTGCCAATTTTTTCAGGAATCCAACTTTTTTGGACCTTTTCAGAACTCTTTTCTAAATCCTCTCTTCTTTCTTTTATAATTTTCCAAGAGCTGCCTTGGGATCTCTTCAAAATATGTTTTGATTCGATGTATTTGCCCAAGAGATGCATCCTTTCGTGATATTTTTTGTCCATGGTGGTTACAACCACCTATTAAGCCAATAGATGCCTCAAACACCTCTTCAAAATTTGTGAAAATCAATTTTACTCATCTAGTAACTGCCACTAGCGCTTAAGCACGGGGTCTCGGTGCTTAGGCGTGGACTTCTCTTTTTAACCAGTGCTTAAGGGCCGGATCCGGCGCTTAGGCGCCAAAACTCTTTCGCACAATTTTTCACTTTTTTGCTCCAAATTTGATCATTTTTCACTCCTTTAAGCATTTTTTCCATTTTTACTTGTATCTACAAGAAAAACACAAAAATACCTTCCATTAAAGCATAATATCTCAAAAATATTTATAAAAATGTGTCTAAAAACACGATATATTTTAGGTGTATCAAAATCCTCCAAACTTAAAATGTTACTTGTCCTCAAGTGACACTTCAATCTTTAAAAACTAAATATGTATGATATGTATATGAGTTTCTTTAGGAGTTACTAAAATTTAGATTTAGAAATATAGTAGTTCAATTTAGAAAAAATAATTAGTAAATGAGACCATTTTAAAGTTTGAAAGTTTTTAATGTTAAGAGCTATTGAAAATATGAGTTCATTTCTAATTCAGAAATATTGTAAGTTCTCTAAATTTAGATTTTAGTTCTTTTATTTTTTCTACTTACAAAATTTTATTAAAAATAATTTTACTTACTATATTATATTTATAAGCTTAAGATTTTTATCAAGTCTTATACTGTAAAAAAATCAAATGTAGAACCAATTTTTGATTAGGCACTAATCCTCAAGCTTCTCCTCCCTTACATTTCTTTTCTTTTTCTTATTTTTTCTTTTCTTTTTCTTTTCTTTTTCAGGCAATGATTATTATATTTGGATAAGCCTTTAATGATTTTGAATTCCACTTCTCCTTTCCTAAAGTAAAGTCTTGATATAAAACTTTTACTTATAAATATAATAATAGTTTTGAAAATCATTTTAATAAAAGAAATTTAAGTATTAAAAATAAAAGTCTAAATTATCTAAATTTTTTCAAAAATATAATTTTTCTTACTAAAGATAGCTGCTTATATTAATCATTTTCTATACTAAAAATTTTTAACTTAAAAGTTTTTCTTTTTTACTTAAAATTTTAACTAAATTTTCTTACTCATTTCTAAAATCAAATTTTACTTCCCTAATATAACTTCATATATATAATCAATTTTTCTTTTAAAATCAAATTCACTTGTAGTATATTTGAGAAAAAATAAAATTCTAGTTTTGAAAATATTTTTCATTAATTTTTTTAATAGATTAAACAGTTTACTATCAGATAATTATATAGGTGGGAATGAAAATTAAAATAACATGCTAACATAAATTTTCATATCCTAATTATACAAGTATAAAACTAAAGACAGGAGTAAAATTAATTTTGATCAAATTTTCTAACATTTTATTTTAGTTTAATATGTAGAGATTCAATAGACTTCTAAATAGTGGGTATAAACATAAATGCAACAATACAGACTATTGACATCACAATCTTAACATAAAGACAAACTTGCAAACATGATAAAACAAAAATAAAGGGTAGCAGTTTCTGAATTTCAAGTTTAATATCTAAGCTAGCAATATTTTCTAGTTTATAACAAATATGAAATTAAGTTAAGTTCTAAACTAACTAAATCACAGTACGAACACAAAACAACAGTTACTACCCTAAAATTTTAAAAACGAAATACTATCTAACATAACAATTACAACAACAATAGAACATAAAAATTCAAAACACAACATAAAACATAGTCCAAAACAACACACAGATGCAAATGTAGCATCAGACCACATAGTTATATCATATTACAATCTTAAAATGAATCTCTCAGCTCTACTCTTCATCCTCAGAATCATTGCTGTACCATTTTTCTGCAGGCTCATAATCCAAATATCGAGGATATGGAGGAAATTGCGCTCCTGGTTCACCTCTAATCAGGCTCTCCAAAGAAAAGTGGAATTTCTCTTCATAATCACTTTTACTTCTATTATAAATATTATTATGATATGCAAAACACTCTAAATTTTGTACCTTATCAGCAGTAAAATTGATATTATCCATCTTCTTCTGCAATAACTCATCCCGAGTCTTAGTAGAATCACCTTTAGATGTAGAAGCACATGAAATAGATGGTCTAGATGAAGAAGATGCATGGTAGATGCAACAGACGTTTCCATTCCATAGCTCCTATAAAATCTTCCTTTCCAGCCAAAAATTAAATGCTCAGAATAAGTCTTCACATTCACCTTCGTGATCGACTTTAGAGGTAACAGGCTTCCTCCCAACTATCATATTTTACTCCAGCCTGCTCACGTAAAGAAAATATCAAGGAAGCAAATCCTATACATGCAGTAGTAGTAGTAGTAGTAGTAGTAGCAGTAGCTAAACTGATGATAGTTTCATAGATTAAAGCCCGTATGTTGATGGGCTTTCCCTCCTGAATACAATAATTCAACATCACTCTCCCTCTTGTCACTTCACTGAGATGATTGGTCAAAAGCAGAAGAGAAAAAATGAAATAGTGTCAGGCCTTTGAAGGTGCACATAACTTTGAATTTGGTAAATTTACTCTCCTCTCATTGGTAATCTTCCAAAGTCCTCTCCCAATAGTCAAGTATGAAATAATCTCATCTAACTCCGCTTCAGTAGGACTATAATTCACATAAAAATACAAAGTCTCGGTTGGTAAATGGTAAAACAAGTTGATTACCTCTGGAGTAAAAGGTACTAACTTCCCTCTAACCATAACTCGATAGTCCTCAGCATCTAGGAGATTTGCGTAAAACTCCCTTACAATAGAAATTACAGTAACAGCAGGGAAACAACAGAACTATTTCCACTATCAGCGGACTATCAGGTCTTCCACTTCTCTACCTGGACTTTTAAAACATCACTCCTGAATCAATTTTTGTGACTGTAGAGCGTCACTATATTGATCTTGGGTTTTTGAACTTACAAATTTGCTCGAATCAAATGGGCCCTTTCCTCTGCTCCTTTTCATTCTTGGTGTCATTCTATAAATTTCATAAATTCCAAAAATAAATTTAAAAATCAAGTTTAAATCATTAAACTAAACTTCCAAAAGCACTAACTAAACTTCCCAAGCAATTTCCATAGATTTTTCTTCACTTTTCACCATGAATAGTAAATTTTCAAAATCTTCCAAATGTGCTTAAAATATATGGTGAAAATCCAAATTTTTTTGCATAGAAGTCAAGCTCTTACCTCAAGGAACTTAGATTTAGCAAATCTCACTTGATTCCACCAAGAAATCTCCAAATTTCACTTGCCTCAGCCCTGAAAATCGTGAAATCAAGTTGGGGAAGACGATATCAGGCGTTATAAATGGCATTTTCTGACAAAAAATTCACTATTAACCGTTCGCGAACCGAATTTCATGAACCCAACGCTTAAGCACAGGTAAGTGGTGCTTAGGCGCCTGCCTCTTGGGTTGGCTCACGCTTAAGCACGACATGTGGCGCTTAGGCGCCAGTACAAAACTTTTGAAATTTTTAAATTTAAGTAAAATGCACTATTAGCCAAAGTAAACCACCCTTAAATGGTCTCATAACACTTAAATGACTATTTTTACTTCCTATAACTCCCTTCTCTCTCAAAATTCTCCATAATAATTAATTCAATTCAAGGCTAAAAATAAAACAAATTTTCACAAAAACAAACTTATATTAATTCATAAACAAGTACAAACACATTTAACACTTAGTTCTCTCTCCAAATAGCCTTGGATGAGAAAATTTTCCTAAGTACAACTTTACACACATTTACAATTAAACACATAAGTGGCACAAACACTAAACACAAGACATAAACACTAACACACTTAAAAACATGACTCCAAACACATAATTCCTAACACTTAACTTAATGCCATTCTTCATTAAAAGGAACAATTTCTTATCTTTTAGTAGTCTCTCCAGGAATATAGAGTTGATAAAACGGACGGTGGTGACGAGCTTTAATACTATCATCTTCGATCCACTTTTGCTTAAGAAACATTGCCTTTTCAGCTTCCTCTACATAACTGGTATGGTTGAATTGCATCTTAAGTTGCCACCCAATATGTTCTAAATGAGCATGCAATTCAAGCACCTTAGGCTCTAATATAGATATAGTATTCTCCATCTGATTGATCTTCTCTGATATCCCTTCAATACTAATTGCTAAGAAATTGTTATACATATCTTGTGCACTTTGACTAATGAACTTCTTCCTAATGGCTTCTTCCTTCTTCTTCAAATTCATCTCCCACGAAGACATTTTCTCTAAATCTCTCTTTTTTTAAGACTTTTAGGGCTAAAAATAATCTGGGGTGAAATTCCCTCACAATTCCCTTCTATTTATAGGCCTAATTCCCCCTCATAACTTCTAAGCACGACTAGAAACTGCCAAGACATGTTTATTCCAACTAAATTGTAGTCACACCTTCTAAAAATTGAAATTTACACATGTGATTAAAGTGCCACGCTTAAGCGCTAGATCTGGCGCTTAAGCGCCAGTGCACATTATTGCACCAGTTAACTTAATGTCCAAATTCTCATTCTAACATGTCTAGGTCACTAAATAAAGTCTAAAAATCATTACTAGCACATACTAAACTCAAAAATACTACCCCAAATTTCTTAATTAGACTGAAAACAACAATTAAAGCAAAAACACACTGATAACTATGGGTTTCCTCCCACAAAGCGCTTGGTTTTACATCGTCAGCTTGACGTAACCAGTGCTTATTTTGGTTGACCCAATATCCTTCCATCATTATATTTATGCTGATCCCATATATAATAAGGTTTCAGTCTATGTCCATTCACTTTAAAAATTTTCTCAAAATTAGGATATTTAATATCCACAGCTCCATAAGGATAAACTTTTATCACAACAAATGGGCCCATCCACCTGGACTTAAGTTTTCCTGGAAATAATCTTAACCTTTCATTATATGACAAAACTTGTTGCCCTGGCTGAAAATTTTTAGTAAGAATCTTTTGATCATGCCACATTTTCATCTTTTATTTATAAATCTTAGCACTCTCATAAGATTCATTCCTTATCTCCTATGCTTTGTGCTCAAGTTCAACTGGTAAGTGACAAGCTTTCCCAAATATTAGCCTATATGGGGACATTCCTATAGGAGTTCTATATGCAGTCCTCTAAGCCCACAAAGCATAATCAAGTTTGATTGACCAATCCATTTTTGTTGGATTCACAGATTCTTCCATGATTCTTTTAATTTACCGATTGGATAATTCAGCCAAACCACTTGTCTGAGGATGATAAGCAGTAGCAATCCTATGATTTATATGATATTTTTTTAATAACGTTTCCATAATGACATTTTTGAAATGAATTCCCCCATCAGTAATGATAACTCTTGACATCCCAAATTTATAAGATATGTTTGTTTTAAAAAAATTTGCAACACTTTGAGCATCACATCTAGGTAAAGCAATAACTTCTATCCATTTGGATACATAGTCCACTACTAAGAAAATATATAAATTTCTGAAAGATGGTATAAATGGTCCCATGAAATCTAATCCCCAAACATCAAATATTTCATCTTCTAGCATATAATTGAGAGACATCTCATTTCTAATAGCATTATTGCCTATTCTTTGACATCTATCACAAGTTTTTATATAAGCATTAACATCTCTAAAAATTGTAGGCCAATAAAATCCGGATTGTAGAATTTTGTATGCTATTTTATTAACACCAAAATGTCCCCCAAAATTAGAATTATGATTTTTTTGGATTATTTCATAAGTTTCTTCTAATGGTACACATCTTCGAATGATCAAATCCTTTCCTTGTTTATATAAATATGGGTCATCCTAAAAATAAGTCTTAGCTTCAAAAATGATTTTCCTAAGTTGTTGGTATGTCATTCCATAGGGTTTAAGATCACTAATAATATAGTTCACAATGTCGGCATACCACGGAACGCACCACTCATTTATAGTGAACAATTTTTTCATCTAAAAAATATTCATTAATTTCTTTTTCAAAACAGAGTGGTTTTTCTAATTCAAAACTGGACAAATGATCAACAATTTTTTTTCACTTCCCTTTCAATCTACTATTTCAAAATCAAATTCTTGTAAAAGAAAAATCTATCTTATAAGTTTTGATTTAGTATCCTTCTTTTTCATTAAGTACTTAATATTAAAATGATCTATATGCACTATAGAATGAGTTCCAATCAAATATGATCTAAATTTATCAAAAGCATATACTATTGCTAATAACCTTTTTTCAGGTGTTGTATAATTAATTTGAGTTTTATTAAGAGTTTTACTAGCATAATAATTAACTGAAAATTTTATCATATCTTTGTCCTATGGCAGCTCCAATAGCATAATCACTTGCATCACACATAAGTTCAAAAGGTTTTTCCCAATTTGATGAAACTATAATTGGTGCACTGATTAATTTTTCTTTTAATAATTTAAAAGCTTTTTAGCATTCCTCATCAAAATTGAAACTTGTATCTTTCTCTAGTAAAAGGCATAAAGGCTTAGCAATCTTAGAAAAGTCCTTAATATATCGCCTGTAGAATCCAACATGCCTGAAAAAACTCCTAATTTCTCTTACATTTGTTGGATAAGGTAAATTAGTGATCACTTCAATTTTAGCAGAATCAACTTCCATACCATTTTTTGATATTTGATGACCTAATACAATTACTCCTGCTACCATAAATTGGCATTTTTCCCAGTTAAAGACTAAATTTGTTTCTTCACAGCGCTTAAGAAATTTAGATAAATGTTTTAAACATGAGTTAAATGAAGTTCCAAATAGTGAAAAATCGTCCTTAAAGACTTCAATCCCTTTTTAAATTAAATTCCAAAAAATTTCCATCATACATCTTTGAAATGTAGCAGGGGTATTACATAAACCAAAGGGCATTCTTCTAAAAGCCAAAGTACCATAAGGACTGGTAAATGTTGTTTTCTCTTAATTCTCAGGAGATATTTGAATTTGGTGATAACCGGTATATCCATCCAGAAAGTAAAAGTATTTGTGGCCAGCTAGTCTATCCAGCATTTGATCTAGAAATGGTATTGGAAAATGATCTTTCCTAGTGACGAGATTTAATCTTCTATAATCAATGCATATTCGCCACCCTGTAACTTGTCTAGTAGGTATTAACTCATTATGCTCATTCACAGTTACAGTTACTCCTCCTTTCTTAGGAACACAGTGAATTGGACTAACCTATGCACTATCTGAAATAAGGTAGATAATTCCAGCATCTAACCACTTTAAAATTTCTTTCTTAACAACCTCTTTCATAACAGGATTTAATCTCCTTTGTGGATCAGCCCCGGGCTTGCAGTTTTCTTCCTGATTAATTCTATGCATACAAATTGTAGGACTGATTCCTTTAATATCAACGATTGTCCATCCGAAGGCTTTCTTAAAATTTTTCAAAATTTTCATCAGCTTTTCTTCTTCTTCCTTTGTTAACTTTGAGGAATTTATAGCATGTAAACTAGAGGAATCGCCTAAAAAGGCATATTTTAAATGTTCAGAAAGTCATTTCAACTCAAATTCTGGAGGTTTTTCAATAGATGGGTACAATGATTTATCTTTGTCTATCGTGTCCAAAATTTCAAAACTTTCTTGAACATAATTTGAATCTTACTTAAAAAGGTTTACACATTGATCTAATTCCTCTTCTTGCTCATGTTCCAAATTTTTTTCTTCAGATTTTTCTTTATAAGTTGACTGGAAATGACATTCGCTCAGATATCTTATAACATCCATTCTATAACATTCATCATCTTTACCTTTTGCAGGGTATTTCATTGATTTTGAAATGTTAAAAGTAATAATTTTATCATTGACGCGCATTATTAATTCCCCTTTCTGTACATCTATCATTGCTCTTTCAGTGGCTAGGAAAGGTCTCCCCAAATTGATAGGTATCTCTTTATCTTCTTCCATATATAACATAAGGAAATCAACAGGAAAAATAAATTGATCTACTGTCAATAGGACATCTTCTATAACTTCTTTAGGATATGTTATTGAACGATCTGCTAACTGCAAAGTTTTAGTAATAGGGGTTATTTCTCCTAATCCCAGTCTTTTAAATATTGATAATGACATAAGGTTAATGCTTGCACCTAAATCACATAAAGCTTTCCCATAAAATCTGTCTCCTATTGCACATGGAATTGTAAAGCTACCAGGACCTTTAAGCTTTTCATGAAGTTTCTTCTGAATTATAGCACTACACTCATCACTAAGTGCAACAGTCTCATCATCTTAAAACTTCCTTTCCTTTTGAGAATATCCTTTATAAACTTTACATAGCTTGACATTTGTTCTAAGGCTTCAGTAAATGGAATATTGATTATAAGCTTCTTAATATTTCCAAAAATTTTGAAAATTGCTTATCCAACTTCTGCTGTTGAAGTCTCTGAGGAAATGGAGGTGGTGATTTTTCTAAATCAATTTTGAGCGGAGAAATAGGTCTTTTAGAATCTTTCGGAGCGTCCTCTTGTGATTCTTCAATTTCTTCTCTCTCTACTTCAATCTCTTTTTGAACCCTACATTCCAACTCTCTTATACTTCTAAGTTGTACGACTTTAACTTGCTCTTTATTAAGGTCTTTTGAATTTGATTCAATTTTACTAGGAAGTGTTCCTGAGGATCTATTACTTAATTAACTTGCGATTTGCCCAAGTTGATTCTCAATATTTCTAGTTATAGCTCCTTGACTTTGTAACTGATTACCCATTTGTAACACCACTTCTTCTATAGACAACTTCTTATCTTTAAATTGTGTATTACTATTGATTCCTGGAGGATAAGTAGATCTATAATTATTATTTCCTTAGTTGTTCCAGTTTCTCAATGGGTTTACTTGGTTGTCTCCCATTGCTGAGTATTACCACCCGAATTATTATCCAGTTAAAGTTGGGATGGTTCTTCCAACTTGGGTTATTATAATTGGAATATGGGTTATTCTGCTTATTATTTAGGGCATTCAAAATCTGTAATGATGTTTGAGAATCTACCATTTGACCTAATGAACTCTCTTCAATCATAGAAATTGTTTGAGAAAAATTCATTCCAATCTGGTCTAACTTCCTTAAAATTACAGCAACTTGATTTGCTAACATGGTAAATGCATCAGTTTCATGAATGTTGGCTACTTTCTTTGGATTCACCCTCTTAGAAGGCCATTAAAAATTATTGGTAGTCATCTCTTCAATTAAAGCATAAGCATCTTGAAATGGTTTTGACATCAATGAACCACCAGCAGCGACATTGATAATAGATCTAAGAGAACCAATTAAGCCATTATAAAAGGTTTGAATTATTAGTTAATCTGGTATTGCATGGTGTGGACACTTTCTTAAGAGTTCTTAAAATGTTGTTGTGCTTCCAGTCGTTTTCCCTCGAGACTCTCCAGCTCTTCAAGTCTGAGTTTTGCACTTTCTTCCGTTGTGAGTTGGTTGGCAACGGTGACTCTGAGAGATGGTGTCTGGATTTCTAGCGGTAGAACGACCTCGGTCCCATACACGAGCATATAGGGTGTACACTGAGTGGGTGTCCTGAAAGTCGTTCGGTAGGCCCACAAAGCTTCTAACAGTTTGTTATGCCAATCTCTTTTGTTTTCATCCAGTGTTTTTTTCAAAATCTCTACCAGTGTCTTGTTGAAAGCTTCGGCCAGACCATTTGCTCTGAGTTAGTAAATTATAGAGTATCTCCAATCTATCCCAAGTCTTCTGACAAAATTGTTGATCTTTGTAATTTTGAAAGTTGTCCCATTGTCAGAGATTATTCTTCGCAGTAATCTGAAACGGTTGACAATTTGGCTTTTGAAAAATTGAAAGACGTGCCGTGCCGTAACCTCACGTAACGGTACTGCCTCTGCCCATTTGGAGAAGTAATCTATAGCGGCAAGTATAAACCTATGTCCCTTGGAAGATGGAGGGTCTATGGGACTTATTATGTTTGTGCCTCAACACTCGAATGACCATGAGACAACAATTGAGTGTAGCACATTTGGAGGCTGGTGTAAGACCACCCTATGCACTTGGCATTGGTGACATCTTCTGTCTGTATCCATGCAATCAGACATCATTGCTGGCCAATAATACCCGAGTCTTTTGATCTTCATTTTCATTTTCGGTCCTGACTGGTGAGCGCCACACAATCTGGCATGTACCTCATTAACAATATTCTGTGCTTCGGCTCTGCTCAAACGCCGTAGCCACATATGGTCGAATGATCTTCTATAAAGAACATTTCCCACCAGGGTGTTAGACACCCTTCTTGTGATGTGGTGCTCCTCAAACTTGTCTTCTGGCAGCTTTCTAGTATGCAAATATCCTATTAATAGCTTGCGCCAATTTTCATTGATGTTTGTAACTGTATTTATTGTTTCTTCTTTTTTAAGTTTGTGTAGAGTTTTAAAGCCATTTAGAGACAAGACTCATCTTCCTTGCACCGTGACTTCGATGGAATCCTCCGGGGGACGCCAATTTCTTAGCAAGTTTTGCTAGAGCGTCTACATGAGCATTATCTCCCCAAAGAATCCAGTAAAAAATCGCCTCAGGAATCTGCTCAAGGAGCTTCATCCTATACTGATGGTATTCTGCTAATCTTGGTTTCAGAATTCTGTATTGTCCGTTGACTTTCTGGATGACAAGTTGAGAGTTACCATAAATGACAATGTTTGTTATATCCATTTAGATTGCCAATTCCAATCCAGTGATTAAAGCTTCATATTCTGCTTCATTGTTGGTGCACGACTCTGTCAGGTGGTATGAGAACCTCAACATACCCTTATCTAGCGTAATAAATATCAAATTGATCCATGCTTTACCTGGTATAATGCCTGATTCTTTGTCTTTCCTGACTGATGAAGCACCATCGAAGTACATTTCCCAGCGCTGCGCACTGAAAAATTCCATTTTTAGTATTTGCTCGTCTAGTAACTCATCGTTGAGAGAGGACCCAGCTGGTAGTGTGTGTGCAATGAGAAAGTCTACTAGTATCTGTCCCTTGATAGTACAGAGGGGAGCGAAAGTTATATCAAATTGCAATAAGATCATTGATCATCTTGCTAAACGTCTTTAGAGTGTTGGTCGGGTCATTAAATATTGCAATGGATTAACTTTCGAGATTAGGATAATCTTATGAGGAAGCATGTAATGTCTAAGATTTTGAGCGGCAAAAATCAACGCCAGATAATGCTTCTCAATAGGTGGATACCTTATCTCCGTCGGTATTAGATGACGACTCAAATAGTAAAGTGCATTTTCTTTACCCTCATCATTGACTTGGGCTAAGAGGGCTTCGAGAGAGTCATCTAAAGTCGCGGTATAAAGTATCAACAGTTTCCCTGGGATAGGGGCTGCCAAAATAGAAGGTGTCATTAAATATTGTTTAACGTCCTACTTGAGAGATTAGAAATAAAGCGTCTCAGATATGCCAACTTTATTTGGAAGGAACATAGCTGTTTCAAGGTTTTAGTGGGAGGCATTTCCAAGATAACTTTAATCTTATCCGGGTCGATCTCAATTCCTCGATGATGGACAATGAATTCTATAAATTTCCCGGAGATAACACCAAAGGTGCACTTTAAGGGATTCATTTTAAGGTCATATCATCGTAAGCGTTCAAACACAATCCTCAAATCATACAAATGGTCTATTTCTATCTACTTTTGATGAAAAAATCATCCATGTAACATTCTACTTGGTTGTGAATGAGGTCATAAAAAATCTACGTCATTGCACGTTGATATGTTGCTCCAGCGTTCTTTAGGCCGAACGACATCACTGTGTAGCAAAAAATTCCAATTGGTGTTCTGAAGGCTGTAAGTGCTACATCCTCGGGAGCCATCTTGATTTGGTTGTATCCTGACTATCCTTCCATAAAGGAGAAAATTTCATGTGTTGAAGTGATATCCACCATCATCTCTATTATAGGTAGTGGAAACTCGTCCTTTGGACATGCCTTGTTCAAATCTCTGAAGTCGGCACAAACGCGGATCTGTCCATTTTTCTTCTTAACAGGTACAATATTGGCTAACCATGTGGGGTAGTGTTCTTCTTTAACAAAGTTGGCCTCTATCAACTTTTTTACTTTGGCGATGACTTGTTGTTCTATTTCAAGGCGCATTCTCCTGAGAGCTTGTTTTATTGGGGTTATATTCTTGTCCACCCCGAGTTTATGGACTGCAACTTCTTCGGATAGTCCTGACATTTCATCGTAGCTCCTTGTGAAGCAATCTTTAAATTCTATTAATAGTTTGACCAATTCTGCAGATTCTTCGTCATCAAGTAGAGAATTTATAAACGTAGGACGAGGTCGTTCTTCAGTCCATAGGTTAATATCTTTCAATTCATCAATGGTAGATTTAATTTCTTCCTCAAATTCTTGCAGAGCATCTTCTATTGGTTGATCAATAGAGTCATCCTCTACATCAAGGTAGTCCTCTTCTGACTCACCAGTAACAACTATGCAAAATTCAAAATCATCGACTGGTCCAACTGTACCAAATCCGAGACCTTCTTTTGAATTGGGAGCTCGACTTTTAGCATTCTATAGTTTGTTGAAAATTTGAAATTTATCTTTTGGCATTTTTTTTGGTAAGTGTCCCTGTTGAATTAACTTTTGGACACAAGGCAAGAAGTAACCAAAAGGCAATTCCATTAATTCATTAGAATCAACATCCAAATTTACATGTTTTTCAAGCTCAGCATAGGTAGCAGCACGGTAAAATTTGATCGGTTTTAAACCAACACTACGAACTTCCTTGACCGCTAAACTCTCGACCTTTTGCGGGAGAATCAGAGTAAGGGTCATAGTATTCACATTGTGGTTTATCTGATCATACATTGTTTCATATTCATTCTTTTCTACATCTTCTAGGTATATCTCGTACTGAGGTCTTTTCTGCTTTGTCATCATTATTTCGTCTTCAGATCTGTCTTCATCACCAATGTTGATGGTTGGCCTAGTCCGTTCAACAATTAAATTGATCTTTCCTTATCCAGGTCCCCGGCCTCGACCTCAGGTGTGTGAACTAGAAGAACTTCCACCAACTCATTGTAAGGGAGTGATAGAAGGTTGTTGAGGCAGAGTTGTATGGCCTCCCTTTTGTGATTCTTTTAAATCTTCATCTTTGTATGTCAAAATCTCGTGCGAGAAGACAATCTTCTTTGGAGGCGCATAGTAGGCAGCATCTTCATGGATACCAACTTCGTGCACTGAAAATGGTTGTAGGTCTCCCTTGATGCAATTCTCTGGACCATCTTTGTGGTATTTGATGCACTGGTGTAGAGATGATGGAACCATATTGCGCTCATGAATCCATGGTCGACCCAATAGAGCGTTAAAAGAAGTCTCAGCGTCAATGATATGAAATTTAGCGGTTGTTACGAGTTCTCTAACCTTCATAAGTAATGTAATTGATCTGAGGGCTCTTTCTCCCTTTTGGTTGAATCCTCTTAACATCATCTTATCGGTCGTAAGCTCTTGAGCTTCAATATCCAAGTAGTCCAATGTCCATAGGCTCATCAAGTTAAAAGATGCTCTAAGATCCACTAAATTTCTAGATAACACAATCTGCCAATGTTTACGGAGATGTAGAGCAGACGGTAGTGATCGACGGTATCGAGCAGCAAGTCTTCGTCTGTGAAGGTTACCCCTGACTGTTCTCTCAACGAGCAAACTTCATCTGAGGATGTGCTAGCCAACTGAGCTAAGCAAATTTCTGGCTCAAGCAAAGTTGTAACCAGATATTCTCTCATCTCCTTTGACAGGAATAGAGCGTCGTAGATGATTAGTCCGGCAAGAAACTTCCTAGGATGAGCTAGCATGCTGTAGTCTACTTTGTATGATCCTACAATTTTATCTTGATCATGCGCTTCTTCCACTGGTGGAGGTGGGGGTATCTCTTCTCGAGTCATTATCTGTTTTCCTATATATGTTGGAGCTATTCTTGGTGGTAACACTTTTCTGCTCCTTAAGTTAACTTCTGTGACTTCTTCTTCTTGAGAAATCATTGTTGAATCTTCCAGTGTCACTTCCTTTCTGTCAGAAAGATCTAAGTTGATAGAGAGCGGTGTACTATGATGCTAGAAATTTGGCTCTTCGTTATCAGTGCTGTCGTAAGTGGTATTATTGATGTCTTCTTTGGACTTGACAATGAGTTCATCAGACTCTAGTACGATTTGAGGATCATCTTGTGGATCAAGATTGCAGCTAGATTGGTCATAATCAGTTACGTTATCACCAGAAACAGTTAAAATGTAGCCGAAATCACAATCATTATATTCATAAGACCCCGGAGGGAGAAAATGATAATCATACAAAGTCAAGGGTTCGAGGATTTTCTTCCCCAAATCTGAGACAACTAATCTAGTAGAGGCAACCCTTACCTACCCCCCGTGCTATCAGTCTTGGTAGTGACGTAAATTTTGGATCTATCCTATCATTTTTCTGGAGTTCAAGGGTTTAAACATCGAGTTTAGGCAGTTATAGGGGTGAAAGTCCCGCCAAATTCTGCCAAAAATTAAAAATTCAAACTCGGTAACTATCTCTGGTCATGGGCATTGTTGGTGCTCTACCTTAGATCATACCCAATTTTATTTTCCTCAACTATCACATGACCCAATTTCGCCAATTTGACCATCTTTGATCAAAACCCCCAAATTTGCATTTAAAGGCCCAAATTTACTTAAATTCAACTCAAATGTCCATTAATTTGATCTCAATTGACCCTAATTTCAATAATAAACTCAAATTCACTTTTGATATGGCCAAACTAGACCAATCCAAGCTTAATTGGCCCATGATTTGAGCCCAATTTTGGTATAGGTCAAACCCCCAATTTTGGTCACATGACCTAATCTCACCAAATTGAACCCATAGCCTATTCAATTGGCACCAATTAATGTTGCAAAATCATTATAACATTCCTATACATCAAAATCAACCATCAATTGGCCTTTGTAAAGTCTCAAATCCATTTGATTTTGGCCTAAATCCAAACTTCCCAAATTCAGGCCCAAATATGCTAAGTCCCAAAATTTTACCCAATTGATTGCCTTAACCTTCAAATTGGCATCCAATTTATGTTGAAAACTCTTCATGGGGTCCCTATTGACCATTTACAAGAATAAATTTAGAATTAACCCAAGGCTAGCCCAAGCTAGACCCAAGCCTAGCCCAACATAACCAAATTGATTAAAATTCAAAATTCCCTCAAATTGTCCCTTCAATTGAGCTCAAAACTACTTCCATCCTTCACCAAAGTTGTTCCTTATGATCATCTGCACTAAATACAACATTTATTTGGGCCAATTGAAATGGCTACCCTAGAAAAACACAAGATTTGGTCATCTTCACCCACTTGGACCGATGCACTAAATGTGACCTAACCACCCTAAAGCAACCAAATTAACTCCACCTCAGCCATTAGTTGACCCCTAAGACTGAGCCAAAGCACATCTAACCCAAGCTAGATGATCCATGGACCAAAAGTCCCCCAAATTAAGGGATCTTATTCCCAAAAATACACATGCTTAAGATATCCTTGCAAAATCAAATCACATTTGCATTAATATGTTGTGATAGATTCCTATGGATGCCCCGAGCACCTAGCCACCTCCCCCCACCATGGCGGCCGGCCTAGTCACCGAAAAAGCTCAAAACTGAGAGCCACCCTCATGGGACTTCACCTAAATCAAACCTAGAGGCCAGCTCAGCCAAATTGAATTGTAGAGCTCCTCTGCCCCCCATCTAAGAACCACATTACACCTCATAATTGGCCATGATAGCCACCATAACCCCATTTTTATAAAAGGTCACCTCCATGGCCGTTAAACTAAGTCCTGAAAATTCCTTAAAGAGAGCCTCCCAAAATTCTCACAGAGCCTCCCTAAGATCCGCTCAGTTCAATCCAACCCTCCCCCCCACTGAATTCTACTGTGGAAGCTTAAAGCTCTGCCCAAAACCAGGACAAAACTCCTTACACTTCCATAGTCCACCAAACTTCAATTACTTGTGCCCACACCTTCACAACCAAGAAAGAAGCCAAAGCCACATACAATCCCCCTCTCACAGAGCCTCTAACATAGCTCTAGACCATTACCTGAAATTGGGCTTGATCAAAATCATACCTAGGCCTTGCACCAAGGCAAGAGGCTTAATCCCTAGCCTCCTTGGACCCCAATGAATGTGCCAAGACCGATTGAAGCTTCACTTCTCAGAGTAAAGGTATAAAACTTCTCCCCCTTTCGGTCCTATTTTGATTCTCCATTTGGTTAAGCTTAATTTAATTGCATGATTACCGTATGTATGTGTTCGTCTCACTTAGACTAGTGCATATGATCAAACCCAAAGTGATTTGGTTGAGGATAGGCTGAGATCTTAATGTTTTAGTGTGGACGGTCATGAGATCACTCTATCGGGGATGATGACGGGGAGCTGTTTGATCAAGTGTGTATCAAATGAATGACCAAGATGAAGCTAGACAATACTTCTTTACACAAACAGCAGGACGCGTGGCTGCTGACATGGACGACATCATCAAATGGGAGTGCGCCCCGTGGAGCTTCGGAGCCGCCGTAGGTTGACGAGGCGTCGCGTGGATAAGTAGAAAAATAGGGATTTTTTTATTTATTTAAACTCCCTTAACTTCAAAAATCCATAACTTTGTGTAAAAAAATCACAAAAATAAAATAAAAATACCCTCTTTCTCAGTGAATGGAGGAGAATAATGTGGAAATAATTTTATTAGTTAGGTGTTTCATCTTGTCAATTTTATTAGTTAGGGCTTACATTCGTGTGAAATGATCACACAAATAGCATGAAAGATGTGAGGATTTAGGTCGTGACAAACGACAACCTTGAAATCCTAAGACGAGTTAGGGCTTATATTGTATAACAGGGCTATACAAAGGCCTAAGGATAAGGTGAGGATTTACATTGCATAAGCAAGCAACGTCAAAGTCCTATGGCTTTGTTGTTTAAGTCTAAGGAAGGAAAATTGGTTTAGTTGGAGAAGACAGGTTTTGCTGTTGAAAATGGCCTTCTTGCCCACCATGCAAGCTCCAAGTTCCTCACCGTGACACGTTTGAGTTTTCTAGTGTGTCAAGTTATAATGCCAAATGAGGTGGACCTATGGTTGAAGTTCTTTAAATTTTATGAGGGCATATTAAAGTTGATTAGATTGACACCGGTTAGGATCATACGGTTCCCTCGTTCCGACACCACTATTTTCCATTAGATTCACTTAGTCCAAATGAACTTACTAAACTCAACTTAATGAGTTCCATATCTTCATTTAGACCATGGAAAGCCTCGTTAGAAACCGTAGGTTACATTCTTTGAGGAATTCCCGATCATCCGATAGAGACATTTTAATTTAGTTGCAATTATAGTTTTTTGGGATGTTTGTGATTAATTTTTGAGTTTTTTTATATTTTGAATGTTGTGGCGGTAGATTTTATCTTGGTTGATTTTAATTTTGATTTTGTGGCTATCCTGATAGTTTTGATTTTCCATGCACGGTGGTGTCGTTTTTTAGCATGCAAATTTGCAGGTATGAAAACACAGTATGAAAAACACAATATGAAAGTACAAAAAAGACAATGCTGAAAACTGTAAAAGTGTACCTGACGAGTCTTCTTGTTCCATCACCTGAATCTTAAAATGCATGTTAAGGCAGTTTATATGAAATAGGGAAGTAAAATTTTGGTAGTTTTTCTAACCCTATGTCATATCTTGGTGGGTCTTGAGGAGTTTAATTAAGGATGATTTTGTCAAGAAAAACATATTAAGTTTAATAGACCTCTAAGGTATCCAACAAGTTAGGAGAAGGAAGGACGTCCATACCTCCCTCTCACCAACTGATGAAAAGCCTCGAGTTCATTTAAACCTATTATGTTGCTTAATGGTTCTTCCCGTAAATACTTCTAATGCTCAGTGAACATTGATGTCTTAATTATCCCTAAGAAAGGGGTAATTATCATTTATTATTTAATTTAAAAATTATGTTCCTTATAGGGCAAGTTCGTGTAACCTGAACACTTAGCCAATCTTTTATTTAGGCTTAGTAGTGTTTCAATGATGTTTGATTATGTTATGCTTATTTCTCTAATTCTCATTTAGTCAATTTTTATTTGGCCTAAGTCACCACTAAACCCTAAAGACCTAGGAGAGTGTCTTAATTAGTTTTGAAAAGGTTAACTTTAAGTGGTCATGATTCGTGATTTAGATTTTATTTGAACATCAAAATAGGGGTATTAAATTGATTAATTATTGACTTCAAAATTCATACCTATAAGTCAAGGATCAATTAATTTTAATAAACTTCCAAATTATAATAATTTAGAAATTTATTAACTTATCTTTTTAAAGAGGAAAGTGAGATTGGTTTCTACTAATTAACCCCTTGGGTTTCAAGCATCAAATAAATTGATTAAGATTAGAGGTTACCCATATCCCTCCTTAAATTAAGCCTAAATGTTAATTAAGGCTAAATTTCCAAAATTACACAGTTGCCCATAAGGCTCTAACACTTCATAATTTGTCAAATTCAACTCAAATGACTTTGAAATTTTTATACTACTTCATTCATGGGTCAATAAAGAGATGAGAGGAGAAAATGTGATTTTTCAAAATTTAATTTATTTTATATAATTATTTTCATGCAAAAATAGGATTTTTTAAAGAAAATTCCTAGCTTGACCAAGGTAAATCCTAATCTCTTCAAATTTTTATTGAAGGTATACCTAGACTAGAGAAGACTTTGGACCATATTTCATGATTTTTTGAATTCTCTGTGATTTATCATAATTATTTGAACTTCTGTGTTATTTAATAAAAATAAAGTATTTTAAATGATGAAAATAAGTTTTGTGTCTTTGAAAAATCTCTCTGAGGTTAGAGAGCCCAAAGAAGCATATTTTATATTTTTCTAAATTTTCTTTGATTTATTGGAGTTATTTTAGTGAAAACTCATTTTTAGCCTTTAAAAATTATTTTTAAGCTTTGAAATTCAATATATTTATTTAGAAAACCAAAAAAAAAATTCTAATTATTTTTAAGTGTCTAGAAAACAATTTAGAACATTTTGATGAATTTTATTATTTTTGTGTTTTTTTATGAATTTTTAATTATTTTAAATATTTAAAACAGATTAAAAATCAAGTTTTTATTCTAAATATTATTTTATTTTTATAAAATATCCCTGATCACAGAGAACTCAAAAAACTAAGTTTCATAATTTTTTGTGTTTTATTTTGATTTTTAAAAATCATTTTAGTGTCAAAAGTGGTATTTATCTTTAATAATCAACTTAAGTTATCAAATGAACTCAAAATATTTTGAACTTTTTATAGTGAGTTCTCTGGATCATAAACCACAGTGGAGATAAAAAATTAAGTCTTTTGAATGTTTATATTTTCTAAAATTAATTGTTTTGGTGATTTAGTGTTTGTAAAGTTTAAGTGCATTTTAAATGACTTGACCCATGGAATTATTTCCAAAAGCTTCTCTAGCCATGGTGGGCCTTCCAAAATTTTCTTAGAATTTTCTAATCAATATGCTAATTTCCATGATTATTTTAAGGAAATAATGTGCAAGATCTTGAAAAATATGGCTCTCTGTATAGAAACCTCCTCTGACTTTGGAAAGATCAGAGGATGTTTCCCTTGACATAACTACAACATGCCAAAATTTCAAGCTAAGGTGATGCATTAATATGCATGGGGAATCAAATGATCCCAAATAGTATTTAATTAATTAAAAATATTTTATGCATCAAATGGACTTAAAATTTATTCCACATTATTCTCCTCTGTTCACTAAGTAAGAGGGTATTTTTTTTGTGATTTTTCTACACAGAGTTATGGATTTTCTAAGTTAGGGGTATTTAAATAAATAGAAAAAGCCCTATTTTTCTATTTAAACCGCATGTGCCACATCAACATATGATGACTCCGAAGCTCCATGCGGCACACTTCCATTTGACGCCGCCATCCACCTAAGCACTGACTCGGCCCGCTATTTATGTCCCGAAGCGTCGTCCGACTAGATCTCCTCTGTCTATTTGATACACGTTTGATCAAATGACTCCTCATCATCATCCCCGATGGAATAATCCCGTGACCGTCCACACTAAAACCCTAAGCTTTCAGCCTAGACTCAACCAAATCACCTCGGGTTTAATCCTATGGACTCGTCTAAGTGAGACGAACACATCCATATGGTAATCAAGCAATCAAATTAACTTTAAGTAGATGGAGAATTGAAATAGGCTCGGGATGAGGTGAGGTTTTATACCTTTGCTCTGAGAAGTGAAGCTTCAATCAGAGGGTCTTGGCACGTTGTTATGATCCAAAGAGGCTAGGGATTGAGTCCCTGGTCTTGGTGTAGGCCTAGGTATGAATTCGATCATGATCGAATTTGGGTGTTGGTCTAGAGCTATGGTAAAGGCTGTGTGGAAGGGGGATTTTATGGGGCTTTGGCTTATTTCACTATTGTGAAGGTGTGGGTAGAGTTAATTTGAGTTTGGGTGGACTGTGGAGGTGTATTGGGTTCTGTCTTGGTTTCCAACAAGGTTCCAAGCTCAAAATTGAGCTCCGACAATGAGAATTGGTGAGGGAAAATGGTTGGAATGCACTGAGAAAATCTTAGGGAACCTCTGTGTCAAGTTTGGAGAGGTCTCACTAATGAAATTTCAACACTTCATTTAACAACCATGGAGGTGGCCTTTTATAAAAATGGGGTTATGGTGGCTGTCATGGCCAATTAGGAGGTGTAATGTGGTGCTTAGGTGGAGGGCAGAGGAGCTCCATAGTTTGATTTGGATGAGTTGGCCTCTAGGTTTGATTTGGGTGAAGCTCCATGGGGTTGGCTCTTGGTTTTGAGCTTTTTTGGCCACTAGGCTGGCAGGCCAGCCAGCGAGAGGTGACTAAGAGCTCAGGGAACCCAGAGGAATATGTCACAACAATTTAGTGCAATAATACCTAATTTTGGTAAGGATATCTTAAGCACATGCATTTTTGGAAATAATATCCCTTGATTTGGGGGACCTTTGCTCCATGGCTTTATTTAGGTGGTTTCATTGTGTTTGGACTGGTCACTAAGTCCAACTAATGGCTGTGATGGAGTTAATTTGGTGACTTTAGGGTGGTTAAGTCACATTTAGTGCATGGGTCCAAGTGGGTGCAAATGACCAATACTTGGGTTTGGGCTAGGTTAGCCATGTCAATTGTCCCAAATAAATGTTGCATTTAGTGTAGATGATCATAAGAAACAACTTTGGTGAAGAATGTAAGTGTTTTTGAGATCAATTGAAGGGTCAATTTGAGGGAATTTTGAACTTTAATCAATTTGGTCATGTTGGGCTAGGCTTGGGTCTAGCTTGGGTTAGCCTTGGGATAAGTCCAAATTGATTATTGTGAATGGTCAATAGGGACCCCATGAAGAGTTTTTAACATGAATTGGATGCCAATTTTGGGGTTAAGGCAATCAATTGGGTGAAATTTGGGGCCTTAGCCAATTTGGGGCTAAATTTGGGAATTTTGGATTTAGGCCAAAATCAAATGGATTTGAGACTTAACGAAGGCCACTTGATGGTTTATTTTGATGTATAAGAATGTTATAAAGATTTTGCAACATTAATTGAGGCTAATTGACTAGGCTATATGTTCAATTTGGTGAGATTATGTCATATGGTTGAAATTGGGGTTTTGACCCAAATCAAATTTGGGCTCAAATCATGGGCAAATTAGGCTTGGATTTGGTTAAGTTCGGTCATATAAAAAGTGAATTTGAGTTTAGGATTGGAATTGGGGCCAATTGAGATCAAATTGATGGACATTTGGGCTGAATTTGGGGATTTTTGTTAAAGTTGGTCAAATTGGTCAAATTGGGTCATGCGGTAGTTGAAAGAAATGAAATTGGGAATATTTGGGATTTATTGGCATTTTCTGGGAAATTTTGGAATTTTTGGGATTTTGGGCCCATGAGGGCTATTTTGGTAATTTGGAGGTGTTTAGGGGTAAAAGGCCAAGATGGGTATTTTGGTAGATTTGAGGTACTAACCATCACCAACAAGCCATTGACCAATGGAAACCTCATTTTGGGTCCTCTACATAGTGGTCTTAGCCAAACCATAGCCCTAGGGCTAGTAGGTTTAGGGGACCATGTACATGAGTATCCCAAAAAGATCAAGGGATCTAGGCTAGAAATTTGAGTTTAGGGTTGTGAGTGATTGTTAGTGATTGTGAGTGTAGATGAGTGTAA